>BMAO01039339.1:0-35314 GCA_019973975.1 Trichonephila clavata | reverse complement strand
TGTTGTTCATAATTATATAGTTTTTCTAAATGGTTATCTACAAAATTTAGCATAACACATGTAGTGTTATGCTACGCCCATATGAGTATTTAGAACATGACGATAAAGTCTACAAAATGTGAAACCAATGGTCTTTGGCAGAAAGTGCAAATTGTATGAAATTCATAGATTAATTTTTATCCACAAAAACATATACATATAAAAAAGAGAAAAATTCTGAACTATGTGCAAAATTTAAAATAAATTATGAGTGGAAATATTAAAAATGAAGATTAATGCTAACAAGCAGAAATGAAATTAATGCAAATTAAAAATAAAGCATTCATAATTTCGAAACAAGATAAAGGTTTAAAAAATAAAATTTTATAAATATTACACATGAAGGATAAAACAACAGTTCGAAAAATATCACACATTGGAACAATATATATATATACAGGAACTAATTTGCTATCAGTACACTACACATTAAATATCTTTTAGAAGTGGTTTTGAAATCGCTGCAAATAAAATTTTGCCATCCGATAGTTTTCAATCAATGATGACAGTCTCCCACTACAAACTCAAAATGAAAATAATTTAAAAGAATGGCTTATTCCTGGCAAAAAAGGAATTACATTAAAAAGCAAAAATGTAAGTAATTTTTTATAGAAAACAAATTAGAAAAATATGAGTGCCAGGATTTAAAGAAATAGAACACAAGGTATTTAGAAATGCCAAGAAAAGAAGCAGAAAGAAATAAAGAAATTGAAACCGGAAAAATAATAACTGCGTATGAAAGTGTGGGGTGCTCAATATTGTTATAATTTCTTACTAGTTCCATTCCAAAATGCAGAGTTAGTGTAAAAATGTAGTACAAAGGCCCCCACGCTTTTACCACAATGACATTAATTCTCACGTTAATCATTTTATTCTTATATTGAGATTTTAGTTCGATAAAAGTGTGTTTTTTGAAACTATATTTTAAATTTTTGGGTCTTTATGTATGTCAGTCTACTGATTTCAGCACTTAGTATTATCACAACAAATGCCAAATCTAATAATAACTTGCCTAGTTGGCAACCCCCATTGGTACTTGTGTCTTATTGCAACCTATTGGTGACATTATATGAAATTAAGCCCTTGGTTGCCAATTCAGCATGTACCACACATAGGAAATCAGGTGGCCAACTCAGCGAGTTATTTAGAATTGGCAATAATATGCAAGTATCCTCCAATTTCCTGTGAGTTGTATGTGCTGAATTGGCAAACAGGTGTTTCATTTCATATATGTCACCAGTTGGTTGCGATAATACATAAGTACCAAGATTTCTTATGTTTTTCCCGCTTGTGTACAACATACCTGCAAATAGGAGTTTTTTTACCCAAATCGTATTAATTTTTAGTACTTACATATTATTGCAACCATATTGTCGAAATTATATGTAATAAACACATGGTTGTCAATCTGGCGCATACGACTCATGCAAATCAGGATCACCAACTTAACAAGTTATCTTGAACATTGTCATTGTTGTGGTAATATGCATTGTAAAATCTGGCGTATGATGTACACTTTTAACACAAAAAATAAGATTGAATTTTACGTGTGCATGTTACATGCCAGGTATTAAAATAAAAGCTTTAAAAAAACGTGAGCATAGGAAAAAAATTAGATTTCTACATAGATTGAAATGTTGTTCATTTAAAAGAAATGGCGTTCCTTATGAACTTGAAAGGTTGCACTTCTAGATGTATACTATTTTTTACTAAAGCTTAGAATAAATGACTTTCAAACTTTAAGAGCATGGCTCACATACATCTCAGGTTTCTTCATGAAAAAGGGAGTGCACATTATACAGCAAATAAACATAGAAATTAAAAATTGCTACTTGAAAGTATAAGTGCTTGTTATACGATGGTATGCATGATATGCCAGATTTTACGGTAAGAATATAATTTTTCTCTACCTTTCTTTGATGAGAAAAAGTATAAAATATATTTATATTGGGTTAAATACAAAGAATCTGATATATATATACTTCATTTATTTTCATCCAAATAAACAAAACACTATAGTCACAATAAAGGTATTCTTGAAATAGCCATTTTAAAGTTCAATATGAAAATAAAACTAAAATTATTCCAATGTTGCAAAAAAATACTTAAATTATTATTTGCCTTTAAGCAAGTGCCCAAAAAATCAAACAATATGACTTATTATGAATCAAGTAAATTTCATTAAGATATGTGACTACCCAAAATTCGCAGTTTTGGTGAAAATTTTCAAAATTACTTTTGTGTTTTTATTTTATAGCCAATACATTTCAGATTCCATAAAACACTCTATTTTTGTTTCTACGATATCTAGAAGCAAATTTATAGCATAATTAGTAAACTGGAATTGGAGTTAACAAACCAGATGCTGATCCCTACACAAAATATTTTTAAGATATTTAATTTAAATTTTTAGAACTTGTTTTATTTAGTTGTATCTGTGTTATGAATCAAAATCTAATCTCTGTGTATATACAGTGGACCCAAAAAGTGTTCGTACACTTGCAATTTCATATAAGATTTATTGTTTCCGACTAATAAAAATTAATATTTTGGAATTGTAATTTTTTTATATCTGCAACTTGTTCTTGGCGGAATGACATAATTATTTTTTTAAAAAATAGTATAACTATTATTTTTGAAAATTAATAATCAAAAAGCTACTGAAAAATTACGCCACTAAAGTCTTCGTACACTTAACAAAAATCTCAACATAGCTTTATATATATATATAAATATTGTGTGTATTTCTTTCTTAATTTAGAACTTAGTAGGGTATCTTTTAGTGTCCACAACAACTTTTAAATGTCTTGTCTTAAATGTCTTTAAATTTAATCAGTTTTTTGTAATTTCTGCATCGATTTACCTCCATGCATCAGTGATTATTGTTTTTACTTCCCATTATGTGTTTATATGTCATGTTTTCTTTTTACTTTAAATCTAGTTCTTCCCAAATATGCTCTGCTTTGCTAAATAAATTGATTGAGGAGGTGTTTTCAAAATTTTGGGTACAGTTTTAGAGACACCAGCAGTGTACATTGAGAGCAGTTCGCCTGGCGTCATTATCCTGTTAAAAAATGAAGTCGTCTAAAATATCCAAATTTTGAGAGGATAATTTAAAATTTCGCTTTAAAATATTTAAATAGAGCTCAAGATTCTAAATACCATAAAAAAATACCAAATTACCTAATCCTGAAGCCTATTTACACCCACCCTCCCCTGCAAGAACACCTCTGTGTTAAAACATGGAGTTGGAGGAGCTCTTGTTCTACATAAATTCACGGAATTAAATGCCTCATTTTTTCCTTTAAAACTATTATATGCCCATCAGAACCAAAAATGTTGAATTTTCTGTCATCCCAATCACTTTCCTGACAATTTTGAATTTTCTGAAACTTAGTCACAAGAATCTAGTAGGATGAATGAACCATGGAAGTGGAAGTGTTCTTGTATGGAAGCGAAAATCAGCTACAGAATTAGGTCATTTTTGATGGTATTGAGAATCATGAGCTCTAGTTAAATATTTTAAAGAGAAATTTTAAATTGTCTGTCCAAAATTTGATATTGAATATGACTTCATTTTTTAACAGGATAATGATGCTCTCAATGTACACCGCTGGTGTTTTTATAACTGCCCCAAAATTTTGTGAAAACACCTCCTCAATCAATTTATTTAGCCCAGCAGAGCATATTTGGGGATAACTAGATTTAAAATTAAAAGAAAACATGACATATAAACACATAATGGGAAGTAAAAACAATAATCACAGAAGCATGGAGTTAAATCGATGCAGAAATTACAAAAAACTGATTAAATCTATACCAAGATGTTTAAAAGTTGTTGTGGACACTAAAAGATATCCTACTAAGTTCTAAATTAAGAAAGAAATACAATATTTAAAGCTATGTTGAGATTTTTGTTAAGTGTACAAATACTTTTGTGGCGTAATTTTTCAGTAGCTTTTTGATTATTAATTTTTAAAATTAATAGTTATACTATTTTTAAAAAAATTATTATGTCATTCCATTAAGAACAAGTCGCAGATATCATAAAAAAATTACAATTTCTATACATTAATTTTTATTAGTCGAAATCATTAAATTTTATAGGAAACTGCAAGTGTACGAACACTTTTGGGGTTCACTGTATTTATGTACTTCATTGCATTTAAATGAAAAAAAATCATTAATTTTTTAAAAAATCGAGTTTTTGCATAAAATTTGGCATATTTAAAAAACTTTTAATTCCTAATACATATAAAGATGTTCCATTATTTATGTGCTGTGTAAATATTATTTGAATACATTCATTAGAATTTTGTGTAAAAATCTCCTCATTGCTATTTTTCATGAAAATTTTACTAAACTCCACAATTTTTATAATCTATAAAACTCTCCAGAAAACAGCAAAAGGGTTAAAAAATTAGTTAAACATGAAGCTAAAGAGTTTGAGCTATAAATATGGTGAGTTTAAGAAATGTACAACGAGTAGAACATTTTTCATATTGTATTTAAATCTTTAAAAGCATTGTCTGAGAAACTATGTTTTTTGGCTTCACAGTAAAATTCACAAATGGATTTCTTTTTAAGATATTGAATTGAAATTTTCAGAAATTTTTTATTTGTATTATAGACTATAATCTCTATGTATGTATTTATGCATTTTATTGCACATACAATTTGTGAGAAAAAAACATGTTTTTTTAAAAAAATTAACAAATTTCAAAAAATACTATAAATTTTATCGCTCTAGGCACAGATAATGTTGTTATTTTTGTGCAGTTTTAATATTATTTGAATATATTAATTAGAATTTTCAATACAAGGTTTACTGTAACTGCAATTTTTCACTAAAAATTCCCAATCTATCCAAAATAATTTAAAATTTTGTGGAATTGTATTTTAATTCCTGACTCAAGTGTAGTATAGGGGGAGGGCCTTTCGATTTGGCGATTTTTCTTTGGATTTTTATATAGATATTATGGTGAGATGAATTCATTCTGGCTTCGGGAAACCTATCGCTAAGTGAAGTAGCTTGGCGATCAATTTTGGTTACCAAAAAAATTTAACATCGCCAAGGCCCTTATACTACACTTTAACCTTAATTCCTAGTTCTATGCACATCCTTTTAAAAGAAAAAGTGTTTTTTTAGTTGAAAATGTGTTTCAATAAAATGCTCCGAAGGTAGCCACATACCTTAAATTTGTTTTTTTAAGTAATCCGTCAAAAAAAAGTTTTTCACATTTTTTCGCTAAATTCCTATAAAAAAGCCTTATATTAAAAACAAGGCACATACTTTTTTAATACAAATAGGTGAAAACTTTAATTCAAAAGTCAAGAAAAAGACTGTTTTGACTTAAAGTCATAACAAAATCAAAACAATATAGTACTCATGTGTTCGTCCGCGAGTAGCGTGGTAGAAAGGAAAAATAGTTCGGAAGATTTATGAGAACTAAATTTGTTGTTGGACCCCTATCTTTAAAATATGTAGCCAGTATATTAAAAAAACTTCTTTAATCCTGAATATCTTTTTTAATTTGTTTGATAGTGTTAATTAACGATTTTTTGAAATTTTGAGTACATGCAATGTTTCATATTCGAAAAGGCAGGGTTCAAATCTGATATAAACAAACTCATTTCAGAATGAGTAAGTCCATGTGCTCAGTTTTGAGTATTTCTTTTTTCTCCGTGTGGTAGGCCTATACATGGATGACGATTACCACATGTAGCCAGTTGACATATTATCCGAAATTTCCAGTTTTTCGGAGAATAGGCTCTAGGACAGGGGTACCCAACCTTTTTTTCTCGCCGGGCCGCAATATGATTAAGGGGTAAACATTATTAGACTAAGACAATATTGGGCACTTAAAATGTGGAAAATTGTTCAAAATATTAAAACACTTTTTTGGCTTTTAATACTATATTAACCTCTATGAAACAAAAACAATTTTTTTTTCTTTCGGTTTTATGCATCTCTTACCGAGTTATAGGGTATAGTTTCGGTTCCCTTTCATCCATAATCAAGCTCCTAGTTTACATTCTACTGTCACATAAACAAACCTGCCATACCGTTTGATTTTTTTTCTTTTGACAAAGTCTCTCTTATTTTTATTTCAAATATTAATATATCAAGTGCTGAATGGCAACAAAGACTGTACATGGCAACATGTCAGACTGACCACCTGACCTGAACATCTGCACATGCACCTCAGCGCCTAAGGTCACGAAAGCTGAGATAGGCACATATGCCTTGGCCCTCATGAGCTATTGTGTCACTGAGTTTAGTTTAGTAGCCTTAACTTTTTTCTGTGCTCATCTTTTTTTGTTTTTAAAGCTGTCATTTTTATACCCGGCGTACAACGCGCACCCGTAACTTTCGAACTTATTTTTTTGTGCTCAAAGTGCGCTTTATACGCCGAATTTTACGGTACTTAAAATTCGAATCTAATTTATTTGTTACACATCTAAATCATAATAATGAATACCCTATTATGTAAACGCTAGCCTCATTTAGTTTAGTTGTAACAGATTAAAACTTATATTTTGAAAGATTTATTTGTGAAACATTATTAAAATGATTAGACCTTGAACTTATAACATATTTATTACGATTCCCAGTAAAAGAATATCTTTATTACGTACAAGTGCCGTGGGGGAAACTTGTTACTGAGTGCCGTTTATTACTGAGTGGGGGAAACTTCACCTAAAATACTGACAATTTCAAGAAGCAACTAATATTTCCCTTCACTAGAACTCGCGGTTGTTTTTATAATACCATTTCCCTCTGTTTTTCAATTCCTACTATTTTAGCTCACTCTATCATATTTATGTGTATATATATATATATATATATTTATCTTGTTCAAATTTTCAATCGTTAATAAAATTCTTTCTATTCATTCGATTCAAGTTCAAATAATTTTTTTAAAACTTGTAGTAGAATACACTCGATGTTAATAGTTTTTCAAATATTAATTCATTAATTACTGGTTAATTAATGAAATAAAATTAATTACCGGTTTTCGACGTCAACTTAAATTTGTCTCCATTGTTGTAACAATGTAACTGCTAAAACAATGACAAAAGTTGGCCAAACTTGCCAAATCGGGTGTGCATTGTTACAACAATGCAGACAAATCATGCTCTTTTTTAATTCCTACTATTAGTTTACTATCTCCCTATATATACATATTATTCAAATTTTCAATCGTTAATGAAATACTTTCTCTCTATTCATCCATTCAAAGTAAGAATTGACTTGATATATTAATTACTTATTTTTTTTTATATATTACTTGTTCCTTGTATACTTAAATGTAGAAAAGAAATAATTCTCTCTCTTGTATTTTAGCACTTGAACGAAAAGTACGCTCAAAGTAAATTCCCTGATGTTAAAGTTAAATAAACCATGATATGATCAATATTGACCTTAATGGATCAATCACAAAATAAAAAAAACTATTATTCTCTTTTCAAATCATGACATCAGTAAATTTTAAAACATTATCTACGCTATTTCATACTAGTATACATTTAGTACTTAGAAGTATTCAACAAAAGTTGAGGATCTTAAAGCGACAAAAAAAAAAAAAAAAAAAAAACCCGGTGCCGAGAATTTTCACACAATGCAGACTGTACAAAGAAAGAAAAATCATGATTGCAAGTATATTGTTTAAAATTCTTTTATTATTGTATAGTTGTATTTATTCGATTTTTTAATTTATGTCTCACTGTGAAACAACACCAGGTTTTTGCGACGGATCTTCTAATTTCGAACTTCAGTCAAGTGACGAGGACGATACCTGAGCTCTGGCACCACCCTCTCCAAGCTTCCACACCACGCCAATGGGAGAACTTTGAGTTACGACAGATTTAACATGCATCACCCTATCTACATGGCATCTCTCTCTCTTCAATGGCATTATTATATAATTACAATTTTCAACAAATTTATGACAAAACTAGTTTCAAACAAGAAAAATTAAATGAAAAATAAATAAAATCTTTCACACTGTGCATATTTAAATACTTTATTAATAAAATGAAGTATTAGATTGTATTATTCAAAACTTACTAATTAAGAGACCTAAACATTTAAGAGAAGTTTTTGTTACAAGACCATGGAAAATTTCAAGTGGAATAATATACAACAGATGGAAAAAAAAATAATATATAAACAATCTAATCCTACATTAATATAATATGTTCATAAACTTTTTTTCAAGGAAAAAGATTCCTTTGCATATTTTAATGAAATATAATATTTTCATATCTTTTCCCATCTTTTTTATCACAATTTTCTTTTTAAAATAATCTTACATCTAGTAATTATTTTACCATGTTTTTATTAACTCGCTTTCTTGTCTGTTCAGGAGGAATTTTGTAATTGATTTTAAACTAACTTCCCGATAAGCTAGAGACTTGAAATTTGGCCATAGCTTAAAAGTGGATGGCAATCCATGGAAATGGGAAAAAAAGTTCTAGTCTCGAACCGGGCCCCGATTTCGACAAAGGGCCCCATAACTCCGGAACTTACACGAACAAAGACCACCTGTCGATAGCATGGGTGGAGTTGTGTTTACGTATACAATTTCGTGGTTCTGGGGTTGAAGAGAGGCCCCCAGGTTACCATGTTTTTTTCATAAACTCACTTTCTTGTATGTCTGTCCTGGTGAAATTTTGTAATTGATTTTAAACTAACTTCCCGATGGGCTAGACTTGAACTTTGAAATTATAGCTCAGAAGTGGATGACAATGCATGAAAATGGTTATAAAAACATGGTATAAAAAAACTTTTTTTAAAAAAAAAATTATTATCACTTGAGTACATTTTAATGCTTAACTGGGAAATCTAGTAACAAATTAGAAGAGTTATTTTAAATTTCCTACAACAAAAAATTTATATGAAAAGGAAACTTCATAACAGTTTGATTGAACTTGTTGCATGTTACTTTCATTTATAGCTGAGAATTCAATAAAAATTAAAAGGAATAACTTCTTAAAACTGTTTTTATGACTAGTAAATTTATATATATGTGACATGGACAGACATTCTGTCAATCATAAGATTTAAAACGAAAAAGACAGCGACAAAGCATAAAGGAAATGAGATGTTCTTAAAATGTGGAAAGGGAAAACAAGCTACATCAATTTTATAGGGAAAGATTAAACAAAAAAAAAAAAAAAAAAAATTACACAATGCATAAAATAATTCCATGCATAAAAAAGGAACAAATGTTAAACATCTTACAGCGGGGAAAAAAATCACCAATAAAAAACTTTTTTTTTACTCTCTCTTTTCTGAATTATTTAAGAAAATAATTCATATTTTATCAAGTAAATTAAAATCAAAATAATTGAGAATTCAGTATCTTTTTTAAAAACTTTATTATTTGAAATTAGAAGTGTGTTTTATGTTTAGTTAAAATAAATAAAAGTTTATTGAATTGTAAAGTATAAGAACATTGTTTTTTCATATTATTCATAATAATAAAAAAATACAGAAAAATTAAAATCTTTTGAATTACTTCAATCTTGCTTATCAGATTCCTTCTGTGTTTTTTATTATAAATATATTTTACTGTCTTCCCACAGAAATACTAGCCCTTATTGCCAAACTAATTATTTAAAATGATAAATGGTGTTATTATAATGAATACTATACTGAGATAGTTTCTGCTTTTGTTATAATTAAATTGTGTTTTCAAATTATACAGCACACAGGCATGTACTGTGCATTTTAAATTAAAAACAGAAAACATTTTATACAATGCATTCCAAAATAGTTTTTATTTGAACATTAAAAATTAAAATATTCAAATATAACTTTACAAAATTAAATTTTATTAGTTTTTTACATTTATTCATCGATTTTATAATAGTAAATATTTTGACAGAATAACAAATATAAATTTTTCTTCATATTTTAATTAAAAAAACTAACCAAAAATACTCCATCGAGATTGAGCAGTAAAAACTATAGAATATGAAAAACAACATTATTTGTAAAATGATTTTATTCACAAAATGATTTAAAATACTTACATTGCTTTTATACCTATACCATTTTTCTGCACTTCTTAATTTATGAGTTATTCCAAATTTGTTGAAAAAGGAAAGTAATTTTAACTGCATTGATGGCTGATAAGTAAGATACAGTAAAAAGAATTGCAAACACACTTGTGATTTACAAAGAAAATGAAGACATAATTTTGATTGCCATCTTCATCCATAACATTTTACAAAAAGTTGAGGAATTAAAACAAAAGTTGCTACTCACTAACATTCTTATATTTAACTTCAATAACCAGCAGATAAGGCAGTTTTTTGTACTAGGTACAAATTTCTACATTTAAAGGTCATATTTATGTTACAAATAAAAACAAGCCATTCATAGACCTATAACTAATTTGCTGCACTATGCATGGCAATAGTGAAAATCTGATGGTTTAAGAAACCTTTGAATTTTAAACAATCCACAATTAATACCCATAACTTATTAAAATCAGATGCTCAGAAGAGTAATAAAAAATATCAATCCTATTATCTTTGATTAAAAAGAGGATTGCATCATAGAGCAGAAAGTACAAGACAAAGGCGTAAAAAATGAAGATCATTATCTACAAACTCTATGAAAGTAGCAGCAATAAGACAAGCCAAATAGTACAAATGCATTAAATTGTTAAAAAAATGATCTTCCTATAAAACCATCTAAACAATACTCTGCAATTAAAATTAAAGGGCAATTTTTTTTTAAAAAAAATGTAAAATGGTTTATTGTTTTCAATACTAAACAGTTATTTTAAATATTTGTATGCTTTTAGCCAAATATTATAAATTATGGGTTTTTAGCATAAAAAACAATGTTTTACTTTTTGTGAGGCAATAAAATATAATATCAAACAGATACATATATTGTATGAAAATTTTTTAATTAAAGACACAAAATTACATATAAAATATGAAAATTTCAATTATTTTCCATTGATAAGTTTTTAGACTTAGTTTGTATCCTATTATTTTCAATATACGTGTACATAAAATAATCATAGGAAAAAGAAGAAAATTTTACAAATATAACAAAGTTAAAATGATCTTTTAAATTTTTTTGTAAATTGAAAAAGTAAGATAACAAAACTTGTAATAAAATTCTTCATAATTTTTACACATTAACTTCAAATTTTTATTGCATAAATTAGTTATCATAATAAAGTATTAAACAAATTTATAAGAAAAGAGGGAAAAAATGGATAACAATGTATTAAAAATTTTATCAAATGAATACATTTATTCAATGCTGGAATGCAGGAAACTATACATACAAATATTCATTTACAATGTATTTAATTAAATCAAAAATTTCACCACAAAAACAAAAAAAAAAAAAAAAAAAAAAAAAAAAAGATTAGTGGACTTTTTATTGGAAGGATTACCTCTTTAGTAATAGTAGAATGATTTAACAAAATATTCAAAGAATATAAATAGAAAGGAATTCAAGAGCAACCCAAAGGATATTGTATGAAAAATAATAAAAAAAGAACACAAACAAAATAAAAATATGAGAATTTCTCTTTTAATAGTTATATTATAATTATAATAGTAACTTAGTAGCCAATGTAAAATTTTAAGGGTAGAGTTGAAGTTCATTATACTCAGTATCAAAAAGAAACATAATAAATTTACTTTAATATATTTTATTTAAATTATTTACCTTAAAACTTATTTAAATACACAACTTTAATAATGCACAAAATGTTCATTCAAACATGTGTAGAAAAAGTTTAAGGTAAAAAAAGTAAATATTGACTCTGATTTAAAGATAAAACTTATATTGTTTGTAGATCTTCAATACATTTTAATAACTCCAAACACCCTTCACACCATGGAGAAAATAAGTTTTCAGAGTAATTTAAAACCACTTTCATACTACATTAATCTCCAATCACTGATTTCAGTTCCATAGTTGAAGAAGTTACAGCAAATTCTGTTTCTAAAAAGTAAACTAAGTTTTCAAATGAGATAAAATTAAGACTTCTAGCTGGGCTTTCTAAAATTTTAATATTTTTTGGCAAGAATCAATTTTTGTTCCACAGCCAGTAAAAACAATTATATAGATTTAGGAAAACAATTTCTTGCTATCAAATTATATTCAAGCTAACATATGCTAACAAAGAGTTTTTCTGAATTTTGTGGTAAAGCATTTTTCTTTTTTAATAAATCAAAGAAAAAGACATCAAACAGGTAAAAAAACATTTTGCATATAATTGGTATTTCTTCCAATCAATATGTGTGTATGTTGTAGATAACAATTTGTCCACACACATTTATGCCAATAAAATCATATGCCCCAGAACCATAAATATTATTTCAATTCTTCAGACAGAAAAAAAAATTACAGCTCTAAGCTAAGAAAATGCTCACTTTTCAGATAAAGGTTTAACATACTAAACTTTACAACAAGACAATAATTGAAATTTATGAGCAATATTCCTACACATGAAAAAATTAATACTTTAAATTGATACATAAACTATTTTTTTTTACAAATATTCAAACCATTTATTCCAATAAACATTATTTGGCATCTTCTTGTCTACGCAGATATCTGTAAAGATTATTGGATGTCATCTTATAACCTCTAATTTCTATTTTATGCAAATCTTAAAAAGGTTTTTGAAATGGTTTTCTAATAAATTCAATATAATTTTTTTGATTTTGGTACTATAATAAAAAAAAAATTTACAAATATATAGCCTGGTACAGATTTAATAATGCTCAAGCTTTATTAAATTTACAGCTGATATCAAAAGTTAATATAAGCTTATAAAAAAGAAGGAAAAAGCCATACATTATAAATTATGTATTTTAGACTAACACTTTCTAAAATATGGGAGTTGAAGAAAATGATCTTAAAATTATAAATAACTGCTACATCACAAACTTTATACCTATGTTTACCAATGAATTGACAAGCAGTTGAAAAGTAAGATTTTTGATGACTTTTAAACTCCTTGTTACTTAAAATATATTAATTCTACATATTTCTTAAATAGAATATTTCTGTAGTGCAGGCAAAAACATAATTTGAGTTGTTTTGAGCTCTCTCATAAATATATTCCACAAACTCTTTGTCAGCCATTAAAGTTGTTCATGTATTTTATTCAACTGCATGCCACCCATCTGATATATTGTTTAGTGATGCTGACTGCTGTGCCATAGGGGCTGGGATCAAATCCCAGAGAAGTTATGAATGTTTGTAAATGAATAGTGCCTGAGTGGCATGAGGGCACTCTAAATAGCAACAGGTCTTCTCATAAGGATTGTGGAAACGAAAAGGGTGAGAGGCACCACGCCATTCTTAGGGTGTTCTCCCTCAAAATTGGAGGAACTCGAATTGGAGTGATGGATAAAATCGTACTTTCATCAGTATGGTGCTCAAAGCTATGGCTAATGACACGTGCAAGATTAGCCCCTTGCTGCGATGAATTTTGTGGCAGGATCTGATGTTCTTGATGATGGTATGTGAGATAAGTAACAACAGGTTCGGCTCTAGGGCCAGACAAACTGGACCCATGTCCGGGGCGGCATTTGGACCAAATTTTTAAAATACTTTTTTTTGTTATGGAAAATTTGGAAGAAGTTAAAGTACACTATCTAGGGAAAAATATTCAGAACGAGATAATTTCTCTTTTATATGAGAATATTAAATTATATATTGTTCATAAAATTAAACAAGCTAAATATTATTCAATAATTTTAGATTGCGCCCCTGATGGCAGCAAGATGGAACAAATGACATTCATGGTAAGGTATACATGTATTGAGAAATCTAATTCTAACGAAGTTATTGTTAAAACTAATGCGAGTTTTTTTGGTTTCCTTCCAGTTGAAAAATTAACTGGAAGAAACTTTCAGATTTAATTGTTGAGAATCTTAAAAAAAATTAGGGCTAAATTTGCTAGATATGCGGAGGCAGGCCTACAATAACGGAGTGAATATGAAAGGTGAGAAATCAGGGGTTCAATTTAAAATAAGAACGTTAAGTCCGCGAACAATCTATGTGCCATGTAGTAGCCACTCTTTAAATTTGGTCGTTAATGACATGGCATCCTTAGAAACCTGTGCCTTTTAAATTTAATTCAAAAAATTTATTTTTTTTCATCAATTTTTCATTGGGTTATATTATTAAAATTATAAAGGGCATAAAACTTTAAAGCCACTTAATGTAAATAGCTGGGAAAGCTGAATAGAGGCTATTAAACCCTTAAGTTATCAATTGGGAGGTTTTTATGATGCTTAGTTTTTATAATAATGCTGAAAATGACAATTTTATAAGAGATGAGGCCCCTGGATTATTAAATTCTACTTAACAATTGAAGTTCCTATGGCCATCATTATTTGGTATAAAATCTTTAATTGCATTAAAATCCAATAAGCAAGCTATTGCAAACAAAATATTACGATCTACCATCTACTATGGAACTCTCAAGAAATTGTAAAGATTTTTTTAAGGATGTGACTTTTGATAAAATGCACTGTGATGCAAAAGAACTGGCTGTCGAGATTGATATCTCTGCTAACTTTGAGGTGACTCAGCCACGTCACAGAGTTCGACAGAAAAATGTGAATTTTAATTATGAAGCAAAATATGATCCGATGGAATATCCTAAATTAAAATTCAAGATAGAGTTTTATTTTCTTACATTGGACGAAGCCTTGGAATGCTGATTTAATTTAATGAGTACTGACAGTAATTGTTTTCAATTTTTGTACAATATATATGATTTAAGAGATACCCTTAAAACTTTAATTAAAAACTGTAAAAATTTAGAAATGATGTTGACCGACAGAGAATCATTGGATGTAAACGCGCTTGATTGAGCAGATGAGATCATGTCAGTTTCAGCTTTAGTAGGCAAAAAAAAAAAAGAGCCCCAGTTGAAGTTTTAAAATTCATTTCTTTTTTAGAATTTGCTCCAAATCTTGCTATTGCATTTTTTTTTACTTTCTTTGCTAATAAGTTTGTCATGTGTAGATATTAGTTTCTCAAAATTAAAATTAATAAAAAATTTCTTACAGTTCGCAAATTCTAAGATAGATTAAATGGCTTAGCTACATTGGCTATCAACATGAAATAGCTGAACAAATTGATCAGAAAGTTATTTTTTATATGTATGTACTGTTAGCTCCCTTTTTCTTCGCAAGGAATATTCAAGTTTTATAGGTGTGCATTTATGAACAATTTTTATCTTCTTTAATAATGTTTTTTTTTTTTTTTACTTTGGGGAGAGGGGCGGCATTTTTCACTTCTGTCCGGGGCGGCAAAATTGCTAGAGCCGGCCCTGGTAACAACAACATTTAATTACATATGTATATGCATGCATACATACATATATACTTAACATGAAGTAAAGATTCACAAGTAAGAAGGAGAAAAATTTATGGTTATATTTTGAACTCATCTGATAAATCGTACAGTTTATATTATCATATAGCTCCTAAAGTTAAGGATGAAAAAACAGCTATTGAGTCAAGTAATTTATACTTCTAAAATAACAATTATCCCAGAAAAGGAAGAACCAGAGGTTACCTTTAAACTACCATTAAAGGCCACATGTTAGATTAAGTAGTAATAAAGGATTCACTGTATGTTGATGTACATCTAAATGCGACTTTTATTAGATTGTTAAAGTTTTTGTATAGATTTAACAACTTTGTGAGTAATATGTAAATATTATTAAAAGAAATTAAATCCTTTTTTGTTTATTATTTGACATAAGAAGTTACAGTATAAAATATTTTATAGTATTCACATAAGGGTAAAAACTTGTTATAACACATTAATCATTGTTTTTTTTATAAAATTATTAAATTCGTAGATACAACTGTAGTTTTCTATATTTCACTGCTGATATTTTTATTTGCATAAGCATATATATATTTATTTGAATCAAGCTTCATAACATGAAGCCTTAATTGATCATGTAAATGAGCATGTCTGGTAGTGTTGCCATGTTGCACTGAATGACAATCTAACATCTGAAATACACAATTGGCTATTCCCACGAGCAGTCATTGAAGCATACATTGAGGCGTTCTTTATTTAATTTCATTGATTTTCAAACTGTTGTATAAATAATTAAATATCAATTAATACAAGTTCTAGCTTTTATGAAAGCCGCAGTTTCCTCACAACTGAGATAAACTGTCAAGCTTCTTATCAATAGATGGTAATCAGGAAACAAATTAAGAATATTTATTGCGAAAAAAACTTGTGTAAGAAAATATTTCTAAGGCAAAGAATAACCCTCATTCTAAAGAGAACATAGTATGATTCAATTGACGAAAATTGGTCAAAAGATGAAATCAAATTTTTTTAGCCAAGGTGATTCTATATCTATATATATTTATAATCTCACAAAATTTGAAAGCTCAAAGTCAAAAATGCTCAAACTAATGATAACTTTTATGTTATATATTTTGATGACAACTAAAAAAATTTAGCTGATTTATCTTGGACAGAAAAAGTAACTAGCTTTTCATTATTTGAAATGTTAAGGCTTATTTTCCTGTACTGCCAAATGCCTTGATATAACAAAAGTTCGCAATACTTATTTTTTTTAAAAAACAGTTAAATTCAAAATTTATACAATTTTTAAGGAATTTTTAACATGAAAAAACTATGAATATTACATAACTCACATAAAAAACTATGAATATCAATCATGTTATCAAAAAAACCTATGCCAATTTTTGTTAAAAATAGTTGGACACACTTGTAAATCAAATTTTGTTTGTGCATGTCAATGGACTAAATTCATGTGACATCATAGTCACATGATAATGACAATCATGTGTTACCAGCCAATCAGCTCATAAATTCATTTAATGCCATAATCACATGACAAATGCCATCATGCCTTTCCAGCTAATCAGTCCATGCAATTCGATGTTGCCAACTTTTGCCTTATGCAGGAACTTTCTTTTAAAACGTACATATTTGTCAACAATAAAAACATTTATAGGTAAAAAAAAAATGCACTAGATTTAAAAGTACATGAATTGTATATATATTTTTTAATTTTGAAGAATTTTAAGGCTTAAGCATCTACTCAATTTACTAATCTGAAATTGTATCTAAATTTTACAAGTATACTAATATAATTTTGTTTTGAATTTAATGGAGAACACGTGATTGAATTTATCATGCGAACATCATGAATTTGGTCCATTATTGTAGTGGGAGTAGCATTTTAAAATCCCTTAATGAACTTAAAAACCTTTTTTTAAACAAATTAAATGGTTAGCTTTTTGTGGGAGTTTGAGCATAAAACTGTTTTACATAATACATATACATAGGAGCAAACAAAAAATTTGTGAGAACCATGAAATCAAAAGTTTTTTTTTAAATGTCCCCTTAACTGCCCCTGGGCTATATATCTTTCCGAAATACGATCCTTTACTTTGAGATACTATCAGTAAAACTATTCTAAAGGCTTTGGAAAGCAATAAAATAACCTTGACAGTATTTTCAAAGGATTTACTTCAGAGAAAAATTCGCTTATTTACACCTATTCTTTTCCCCCTAATACATTACATACATACACCTATGTGGAAAAAAGTGGCCCTGGGGAGCAAACTGCATAACTTTTAATTGACAGTTAAGGTGTTAAAAGAAAAAAAATAGGATGTAATGAAACATTACCTGCTCTAATAGAAACTATAAAGAAATCACAGTTCAACAATGTTAAATATTTATTCAAATAGTTAATATTTTAATTATTCCCTTTAATAATGAATTAAGCACATTTTGCATGTTTACAATTACAGAATAGTGTTTTAAAAACATATATATATTATGAATGAAATAAAGACAAATATAATTAATGTATTTCTTTAAAAATGCTAGTCATTAAAAACTATTATAATGGTTATGGATACAACAATAAAATAAATTATTGTAAAACACAGATTGAACAGATTATAAAAAAAAAGTATGTTGTGTAAAAATATTCAGAATTTAAATAAACAACATTTCCAAAACTGTATATATTGTGAAAAGATCTATATATATATATATATTTGTTTCTTGGACGAATGTAGTAAAAAAGTGATGCAAAGGATATAAGTCTTAAAAATATTTATAAAACATTTCAGAGATGTTGAACTCAAAACATCAAATTTAGTTAAGTTAATTTTAATCTTATTTCTCACAACTTTTTAAATTCCCCCCCTCCGCCATTAAATTATTGTTGAATTCAAGTAATGTTAAGCTGTCATTTTCTTAAAACTTAAATACACAAAGGCTAAAAAAGAATGGCCAGCACATTTAAAGATGTTTAGCTTTATGAAATAACATGCAAAAATGAATTCAATGTACATTCATGAAATTTATAATTAATTGAATATGGATGAAAAATCTACATATATTACATACTAAAAGGTAAGGATTTCATTTTGTAGTAAAAAATACAAAAATATTTTTCCAAGCAGAACAATTATTCAAAAATCTTGCAATATTTAAAAAATTTTTTCTCTTTCTCTCTCAGTAGGTAAATCTCCCTCAGTTGAAAACAAACTTTTTTCACTTCAAATGAAGTTTATATACTATGCAGTTGGATATACAAGATGGGGGGGGGGGGAGATAGATCCCAATAGATCAACAAATTTTTTATTTTAAGGATAGAGAATAACCCTTGGCAACTTTGTCTACATGTTTTTTAGAATGCCACCTCCCTCTATAGTGTCTGTGTATACCACCGACATTAAGCAAAATGTTTACTGAATTCCTCGTTAATAACCCTCCCTCTTACTGAAATCCTCAAAATGAATATTAAATAATAAAATCAACGCAGTAGTAGATAGTGACAAAATATATAATTACAAACAGCAATGGCAGTTCAAATAAACCAAACACTGCTGGAGCTATAAAACCACAGGAAATGATTGAGTCTATTTTAGATTATAGTTTCTTTACAATTTATTTCTCAAGCATTTTTCTTCAACAATCAATGAAAAATATTACAGAAATAAGGAAAAAATCTCATGCAAAACCATCCTTGCATTATACTTTATGAAAAATTATAATACAATCATAACACTTTTGTTTCACAATGTTTTAAGATTTGAATATCTTTACTATTGTAAAAAAATAATTCAAAATTACTTCTTAATAAATAATTTAAAAAAGAAAATACTGACCATGAAAATTACAAATAAGAACAAAACATTTTCTACTGGATTATATTCTTACTTCTTCTGAAAAATAAAAATCAATATCATATATATATATATATATCACAATAATTCATATTAATCAAATATTACACATTTGAATAATTAATAAAATTTTAACAAAAGTACAGATGGATTTAAATTTGTTTACAAATATCTTACGAAGAATTAAAGCAAAATTAAACTTACAGTTAAAAATGAATATGATTTCTTCACTCAATCAATTTTCAATCTTTACTTTTTAAAATTCATTCATAAAAATATGTACTGATTAATGAATTTTATGACAAAAATAAGGAGTGAACAGATTTTTTAAAAAACATTTATTCTTTAAATTCAAATATTGTATATATTTTAAAATTTAACTCCATTCTAAAGAAATAACATTAAGAATTTTATTGATCATTAACTGATTTAATACTTAATTCAACAGAAGGAGAATAACAAAGAAAAAATAAAGTATTATCTGTGATATTCTGCATATAGCAATAACCAATCCATTTAATCCAAATGAACAGTCATAAAATAGAACAAAAGTCTTCAATTCCTGTAAAAGAGAGTGAAAAGTAATTATTTATTAAAATATGTCTGTACAATTGAATCTTTGTTAATTTTAAATATCACATCATAATGTGAAAGATACAAAAAATAGAATAATATTCATAAGAATGTAAAATTTGTATATTATTGTTTAATTGAAATAAAAAAAAAACATTGTTTGCATATTTAATAAGATAAGACAAAATTTAATTTACAAATAAGATGAATCAAAAAAGCTTTGAGAAGAAATGAATTATGTTGAAAATGATAAATTTTTGTATTAAAATGGTAATACAAAACCAAGACACTTAAATTTGACATTTCAAAAAGTCATGTAAAATGAAATTATTTATTTGGTACTTAAGTTTTAGCCTATGTTGACCTTTTTCACCAAATGCCATAATATCCATTAGCTAATAATGAAAAAATGTTTCTGCAGATGCTAAAACATAATAATCTTGTTAATAATTTCGGCTAATTCTACAAAAATAATACGAATATACTGGTCAACAGTCTAATATGTAAGTACTAATCAATCTATATGATAATTTCACACAGAATAATTAAAAAAAAATTTATCTGGAAACTGAAGACAGAACATTTTATTCTTAAATTTAAATTCAAAATAGTTAAGACATATATGAATTAAAACAAAAAAAACTTGGCTACTTCATATGTGTATGAAACAAATATATTGAAACTGTTCCAAAGTCAATTTATAAACAATAAGAAATATTTCTTAACATAGTTGTTAGATTAAATAAAAAGGGAAATATTTCGTAATATTCTGTGGCATAATATTACGAATTCGTAATATTCATAGCATAATTTTACAAAACAATGTATTTTTCTAAAAAAATTACTGAAATTAAAATAAAGCAACCGGAACACAGAACATTTTGCCCACCGCATTGCCATCTAAGAAATCAAGCACTGCAAATCTGCTTTAAGAGGTTCCTTGATTTAAATTTAATTAAGAATTCCAAGAGACAACTAAGGCAAATGCACCAAATAAAAACAAACAGAAAGGAAAAATTAAATTTAAAAATTTAAATGACAGCTCCATTATATTGACTTTTCACCATGTGCTGCCCTCTATTGAATTAAAAAGCAAATAATAACTGATAATTTTTTTTCTTTCTTAAAAAAAAAAAATGTGAATTTAGTAAATATGTTCTAGTAAAAATATACATCAGTGGGGGTTGGAACCCAGAGGTCCGGATGAGCTGGACTTAACCAGATTTTTTGTTTATAAATCTCTATCTTCCATTGCCAAGTAGACCTTCTGCGCCTAGGACACGAAATGAGCTTTAAATTGGCACTATTATACACAATAGAGGATTACTCTTTTATTCTGGAAAATATCTGATACAAAACTGTTCATAAATGTTTAAAAATGTAAGTTTATTTCAATTAAAACTTTAAAAAATAATAAAGGTTACATTTTAAATTTGGTGGCAATTAAAGCTAAATTGTTTGTTACAATGCTTTCAAATGTCTTTGTAAAGACGAGCTATTTCATATCTCAAGAATGTTCGTGAACGGTTTGCTGTGCTGTTCAATTGTCAATGAATGTGGAAATAATACTCTTCTGAGAGTTAAGGGGACTCAAGTTGAGACGACTCGGCTCCCTGCTTGTCTTTTTGGTCGTCTCTCTCATTGCTGGGGATCCCAACATGACTAGGGACCCACTGTAAGGCCACATGAGATTAGCTCAGTTGGTGTATTACTGCTTGAAGCTAAAACTGCAGCTTGGAAGTCTATGAAGAAGACAAGTTTTGCAGGAGCTAGGCCAGCAGCTAGTAAGTGCATTGTATATTCAGAGACAGCCATGACCTCAACATCGTAGTTGCTGGCGGCCCCTCCCCCCACTGACAATGAGCCCTCAAACAGCCGACAGAAAAATCCCGCACCGGCATCGTTTGTTTCTCGCAGGTATGAAGAATTTTCCTTTTAAGCTTTTTTAATTACATTGGATTCATAACTTCAGATTAGTCTGATCGAATGTGAAATCTGTGAAGTGGCACACTTATCCGGTAGGACAGAATGAGTGAGTGAATATTAACATCCTACTGTTCAGCTACACGAGGGTTTTGGGGACGGTCCGCGTAATTTTGAACCATGGTCAAGTGACGCAGACGACACCTGAGCTGGCACCCCCTTCTCCTATCGACCACACCACACCAACGGGAGGACGTTTGAGCTCTCGACAGATTTAACGTGCATCGCGCCCTACACGGCGGGTCTTCAGTGGTATTGGGATCGAACTCATGACACGCTAGCCACGATCCGATGCCTAGTCCACTTGGCTACCGCGGCCACCCGGTAGGATAGAGCTCAGGACCTTTGGATACGAAACCGAGTAACTTAACCACTATACCAAAATGATCATCTTAGTGTGGAGGTTGTTACTGGCTTTAGCTGACACCGCTACACACCCTCCTATCCATGAGTCGGTAGATAGGTGAGGGTGTTGTTGCTGTAATTGGAGGAGTTGCATCATGTGAGTCTGACGATTTTGCTTTGCTGCGCCAAATGAGTCTGGCTTTTTGGTTGCTCTTTTTGCTGGTAGATGGCGGCATGAAAGATCAGAAGGTTGCTTTTTTCTGAGTTCAGCCAGGATCAGTGGCTTGCTTATCCAGCAGGACAGAACCCGTAGCCTTCGGATCTGCAGCCGCCGAGTAATACGGAGGTTATTACTGGCTTATAAAGATGATACCGCTACATCTATCTGTATCTCTATATTCAAAATTGCTTAAAAATTGGGTATTGGTTCGATATTAAATTATGTGCTTTTCAGCAAAAGAATTTTGAATAGAAAGTGAAAGAAATATTTCTGTTCCTGAGGAAAACTGAAAAAAAAAAGAGAAATTTTTTATATTTCTTAAACATTGTGACAGTTATAAGTACCTTTGTTTTGTATGACAAGAGTGAAATGTGCTATAACCATACACTTATGACAAAATAATTTTTAGTGATGAAACACCATTTCTTTATAGAGGCAAAATAGAAATTTTTATTTTTTATTTTTTGTGTTTTTTGAAGTGGTTATTTCAATTTACTGTCAGATATACCCATTAAGAATTTTCACAATCGCTTAAATGTGGGACAAAGATCCATTTTCACCTAAAACTTTTCTTTATCGGAGTGTTACGTGGCTGGGATGTTAGATAAACAAGCCCAGAATTTGTGTTGCTCCTTACCACCCATGAGTCAAACAATCAAGCAATAAGTGAGTTTCTGTGTTATTTGGTTGTCAGACTAGAAATCTACGTTACTCTTTAAATCAAATATAAATAAATGATCCTGTGATGTGTAATCCGACATAAAATAAAAATAAATTTTTTTTACTTACCACCTTGATATTACGATTTTCTTGTATCAAGTTACACGGAGTAATAAAACTAAATACTAGTGAATGATTCAAAGAAACTCAGTAATGTGAGTTTGTTTTTCTTCTCCAGATTTTTATTCCAAAATGTTTGTTGTTCTTATCTAGAAAAAGTTAATGGTAATAATAGCTTGTGTGAAAATAAATGCCAAAATAATTTTGTTTTAGTAGAACAGTTGTTAATCTTCAATTCTTAGGCTGCTATTGTATGCTCACATTTAATAGTAGGGGTAAATGGTTATTAAATGTGTATAAAAATTTTATCAAATTAAAAATTTCACTTGTCATCAGAAGTTGTGAACTGTTTATATGAAAACACTTTAACTGTTATTAATTAAAACCTGTTGAAAAGTATTATGTGAATATTAGAAGTTCAAATTGTATCTTACTTATTTAAAACATGAAAGAGTTGCTATTGAATATTGCATGGATAGTAAGAATGATATATGTTGAAAAATAATAGTAAAATGATTTAAATTGAGGAAATATTGTTCAAAATTAGATTTTTTTTATTTGTATAGTTTTGTAAAAGTAACCTGTTCTGAAAGGTATTTTTAAAGGCAACTAATTATTACATTAACAAGAGCATTCTAAAATATAGACTAGCTTGGACCATTTCAAGAGCATGTGATTTTTCTACACTGAATACACAAAGTTGTAAAGTAGATAATTCAAGATTGATTTAGATAGTAATTAAATTCTTCTGCTTATCAGGATTTTTAATGACAGTTTTATGCACCAAAATAATTTTTGTACACTACATTGAAAAAGTAAATCTGTGTAAATCATGTTTAACATAATACTGTTGTTTCAACATCAATGGGAGATGATTGTGATTGAACCCATTCTCTTATAAGTCGCTAATGTTATTCTAGTAATAATTTTAAAAAAAAGATGTATATGTATTTATCAAACAATCCAAACATATTTTTAAATTTGAAAAATGTAATGGTAATGGAAGCTCTTGTTGGGGTGTGGGATAACTATGTAACTATCTGCAAAAGCAACAACTATAATGCAAAAAAACTATAAACTTTGTAACTATAATGCAAAAAGCAAAAAAAAAAAAAACCCAAATTATAAATTTTTTATCTTTGTTATTGTAATACAAAACATTGTTCTTTCATTTGTAGAAGATAAATTTGGATACTTACTTATTATGGCAACAATGCCCACTTTCAAGAAAACTTGCCAAGTTGGCAATCCTTTTGCATTTGTCATAGGCACTGAATTGGCAAGCATGTGTTTTATTTCACATGTTGCCAATACGGTTGCGATAATAGGTACATAAGTTCTGTAATTTGTAAGTACACAAATACTGTTACAAATTATGGAACTTATGTATTATTGCAACTCACTTTTCTTTTCTCACTCTCTGTCTTCAAGGATTTCCAACAAGCACACTATCTCTCTAAAATTAAGTAAGTACACAAATGTTGTTACTTAATTTTTAAGAAAAATGTAGAGAGATAGTGTGCTTGTTGGAAATCCTTGAAGAGAGAGGGGAGAAAAGAAATGTGCATACTTTTCTGTTTCAAAAGGTCATAAAGAGGCAAAAAAAAAAAAAATTGCCAAATGCCAGTAAAAATTTATTAATTGTAGTAAATCTACCACATAATTCACGAGTTTAAGTACTTACAACAACAATGTTACATGTGCAGTCAGACAACTTTAAAAAAAACACCTTATTTTGTGTTTGGTGTTTAGTTTTGCACATTATACAGGTAAATGTATTCATTTTACTTATTCATTTATAATTGAGTTCTAAAACTTAAACATATTTTTAACAGTATTTTTGTGCTTATGAAATATAATCTTGCATTTTTAGTTTTGTCTAAATGATCCACTTGAGTGAGGAGTATATTTTACTATTCAAATAGTACTTTCACTTTGAGTGGGTCATATTTAGATAATTGCATGATATCACCATTACTTCATCTACATATTATCCTTTTTAGAATATGTATCCTTTAATATGAGTATATTCTTTATATTTGTGATTTTTTTTTATCACCATGTGTGTAAAGTTTTATAAACTTGATATTGAGTTCAAAATATATTAAATAAAAATATGGATACTTACATATTGCTGTCACCTCACAAATTGCATTATATTTCACTAAAATCTAACTGATTTTTTTTCCAGATAAAACATGTAAGTATCTTTTTGTTGTTTTAATATCATGGCGTAATTCTCTTGACGCAAATTTTGCTGCAGTAATGCTAATACATAAGTAGCAAAATATGTTATACTTATTATGGCATATGAAAAGCAAATTGGTATAGAAACCAAAATAAAACTCTAAATCTTTCTGAGGTGTTTTTACCATGTTATTAATAAGACTGTCTCATAACAAATAATTAATGTATGGATTACAAATTTAATAAGTAACAATTAATGAAGAGTATTTTTGTTACAGGAACTATTTTTATATTGATTTGGAATGATGCAGATTTTAGTGATAAAGTTAGAATTTCTTTCTTAGCTACCATTTTTACAATATGCTTTTCATCATTGTTACTACCCTGAATCATAAGTAAGTGTATATTTTCTAATTCCATGTATATACTGTTTTTAGTTTTTCCTCTTATATTTTTCAAACACGATATTTTATCACTTATTTATTTATATTTTCATCTTTAGATACTCTTAACTCTTTTCCTGGCGTAGGCGCAATAACACGCCAAGACAAATCCAACTCTTACCTGGCAACGGCGTGTTTTCATGCTTTGACCATTAATTTTTCAGCCATTTAATTGTTAAATTGCCTGCCAGACCACGGTAGGATTTAAATACCCCCTGCCACCAGGGAAAGAGTTAATATCAACTTACAAATAAGCACAATATTACTTAAGTTCAATAGTTAATTATTGCATGTCATACATGATCAGCAGGTTAAAAGCTATGTTTATATATTTTTTGAAAATAAGTACCTAAGTGTTATACCATCGACCAATTTCATCAAATCAAAAGGTGTGCCAAATGCTGCGATATACATTCAGTATTAGAAATCGTTCCTGTGCCAAAACAGTAATAATAGTGATGACAGCATTTGGGGACATTTGTTTGAATTAGCAATGTCTTGCCATTTGATGAAATTGGTCAATAGTATAATGCTGAAGTACCATTTATTATTATTGTTCTTATTGTTTCAATTTTGTGGCTTATAACTAAAGCAAGTATCATATAGTTATGATTAGTTGTTGCTAATCTTTCCTATTATCAGTGGCTTCTTAAGACAATTTAAGGCTATTTGCAGCCTTTTTATCAAATTTGGTGTATATACATGCAAAGTTCAACAAAATTAATACATAATAAAGTGAAATTTTACCAGGAAATATTTTTCTATATTTTTAATTCACAAGGTCATTAATTATTTCTTCAGAATCAACTGTTATAATATTTTATTTTCATGGAAATGACCATGATGCAATTATGTCATATTTGTCAAGAACTAATCACAGTTGCTAATTGCCATATAGTTTAGAATCCCCAGTTTTTGGAGAATAAATCTGAGGATCATTTGATGATTACAATTATTTGCATCATGATTTTATTAAGGTTGAATTGAGAATAACATAAGGCCCCGACAAAGTCGAGTCCTTGACTTGTGCCTTATAACACCCCTGTTTGTTATTTTTTGTATATATTTTTAAAATATGCATAGTATTTAAATTGTATTTAACTGCAGGAATTTTTATAAAATTAAAAAAAAAAAATGCTGTGTTGTTGTTAAAAAGATATTGTAGGATGTTTTAATAATGTTTGTCATTCATGTAAAACTTCACTTGACTGTTGTTGTCTCTTATCCCAGATGGTGTAGCTCAGCTATACCATCTCCATAAAACCAAAAATCTCCAAAAAATCCAGAAATAAGATAGAATTTCCTAAAACCTCTCACTTGACTAATTGAGACTAATCTTCCAATATCAAATTCTATTTAAAGCATTAATGAAGTAACTAATATATGCATTCCATAATTTTTTTTTTACTGATTTTATGAGAACAAATTGTTTTTTTCATGGCTATCTGATTAAGTAATGTGCATTTTGCTCAAATTGGAAACATTATTCTTAAAAAAAGAATAATTTTTTTAAGGGAAAACATTTTAAAAAAATTAAAACTAAGACTTCAGATACTATTAAATATTGTTAATTTCTTAAAATTCATTTGATGAATCATATTTTTAACAGTATAATCCATTTCTTCCATTAACATTTAAATTTACTTCTAAATTTGCATCATTAAGCTGCTTGTTTTTTCCAAATAAGCACCTAATTTTTTATGTTTTTATCACTTTCATATCTTCAGTGTAGTATCCTAATTATCGAATCTTTCTCTAGTTAAACGTTTAATGTCGGTAACTTTTTTAACCACCATCTATCAGGAATATTGTCATCTCATCACAGATTTTATTAAAAACTAATTGGTTTTAAAAAGAAATTATTACTACTATTATGATATTTATTTTTAAAGCTGTTTATTAGTTTCATTCAACTACTTATTATTATCAGTCACTTAGTTATTTAAGTCATTTCTATGTTTCACTTAACATCAAATTTACCATTTGTATAACTGACAAATTGACTTGCATGTCAATTCCTTTAAGTCTGTTTTCCTTTGTGTGTGAAGTTTTAAATAAGATGAACCATTTATTAGTTGCTGCTTTTCTCCAGTATTTACATACTAAAATTAATTTTACTTAGTGTTAATTTGCAACGATAGAAATTCATTAGAAAGACCTTACTCTATAATAGTAAATAATGAAACATCAAATTTTGATTATAAAGTGTCCAATAGAGTATGCTGTCTTCTTTTTGGTGACCAATACTAGTGGTCGTCAAAGTAGTGATATGCATTGATAATCATTTGCAGATAGTAAAATAGGAAATTTGAAACAAATTAATAACAATGTAAACAGTGGCAGCTATCAATGGGCTAGATGGGGCCATGAACCAAGTCCCTCGGACCTAGACCACCAAGCAAGTCGAACTTGGCATAATTTCTCCCACATTTAAGATATAAGTATAAAAGGTTGCAACACAAAAGTCAATTGAAAGTAATTTTGAACTTGTAAGGTATTCCCCTAAATTTTTTCTGTTTGTATAGTGTTGAGAACTTTATTTATTGAACAGTTTATATTATTCTAAATTTTTTCATTTTTCTATAAACTGTTACTTGAAAATAAGCTTCAAGTTCCATGAGAAATCTTATAATATATCTTATTATTGCATCTTAAAAAACCTGCACAAGAAGCAATTGCTTCTTGGTTACACTCTAAATTTGATAAAACCCAGCCAAAATAGGGCCCTCATTTTTTTTTTTTTTTTTTTGCATCAGGGCCTTTTGTTACTTAGCTACACAAAAAATGCACACTATGCCACAGAATGCAAAATACGAATTTCAACATTTTTAAAAGAAAATTATTACAATTTAGTGAATAATGAAACATTTTTTACATTTTCTGAAAAACAAACCTACTTTTTGTTAGAGTTCTGTTGTTGTTGTTGTGTTGTTACTTATGCCACCTGATCGACAGTAACATCAGATCAAGGTCCACGAAATTCATCACTGGGAAGGGCTAGAATTTTATGCCAGTCGTTAGCCTAAGTTTTGAGCCCCATGAAGGTGACAGTACGATTTTGCTCGGTACAACAAGATGAATGGCGAAACCATTCGGACCCACTGATTTAACAAGCGCGTTCTCCGTGTGTACTCGGAGGGTATTTGGTGGCATCGGGCATTGAACCCAGGCTTTTCTATCTGGAGTTCGATGCTCCAACCACTAGGCTACCAACGGGCCTAGAGTTCTAATTCTTTTGATGATAAATAAATCTTTTTAAGATTACCGAGGAAGATGCAATACCATTCATTAAATTAGTTTTGTGCATCCTTTCCCGTATGAATTTGAAAATTTAGAACAGAATTGAATCTCACAGGAATTGTACTTCTTTATTTACATCATAATCTCCGTCCTGTATCAACTGTGGCTAAAGCAGCCCAGTGGTCATGGTCGCGAACAGGTGGGTGGCCACTAAAGATTCGTCATGTCGACGGGCTGATGTGCGTTAAATCTGTCGGAGCCTAAATTCCTGGCTATCACGTGCTGTGAAAATTTGTAAAGGGAGGTGACAATTCAAGTGTCATCCCCGTCACTTAACCGAGGTTCAAAATTGCGAGGTCTGTCGCCAATAGCCCTCTTGGGACTTCAAAGTGATACGTAAATAAACAATCAATAAATCCACTCAGTATCTGATAACGGAAAAATCGGTGCGGGGATACCCTGTAGGTTCTCCATAAGATCACATATCATGGTATACTTATCGAACCGCACCACTATGTTATTTTTTCTGCAGCAACCACTCCCTGTAGTAAAATTAGGTTTCACAATCAAAGTTCGCTTCCCAGCATAGACTTGAAAAGTAAGATCATAGCTATTCTAGAATATGTGAAAAAGGTCCAAAGAAGTGTGCATTTTTTCAACAAAACAAGGAATAAAAGAATAATTTTGCGAGAGAAAAAAAATATCTTTGAGCCGGCCGATTACTTTGTTAGATTTTATGAAACTTTCTACATCAAGATAACTTCGGTTTGCGATTCCGTATTTGTGTTATCTAAGATTTTATTAGCCGTTTATCCGGTATCTGACTGCGGTGCCGTAGGGTTTGGGTTCAAATCCCGGTGAAGGCATGGATGTTTGTAAATGTATAGTGCCTTCGCGGCATGGGGGTACTCTAAATAGCGGTCGTACCCGCAAGTCCTCTCGCGAGGTTGGTGGAAGGGAAAGAGGTTGGAGGCCCCTGACCACCTCCAGGAAGTTCTCCCTTAAAATTGGGGTGGAACCGAGCAAAATTGTACTGTAACCTGTGTGGAGGTCAAAGCTCAGGCTAACGATAAGCGTAAAAGTTTAGCCCTTATAGACGCGATGAATTTCGTGGACCTTGATCTGATGTTACTGTCGATCAGGTGGCATAAGTAACAACAACAAGATTTTATTAAACATTTTTTGCCCTATATTATTATTTTCTTCCGTCTCCGGACCCAACCAAAAATAATTGATATGTATTTATATGCGAAATTATACCCCGACTTACGCGAATTTTGACTTACGTGGTTATCACTCAGTCCCACCTATCGCGTAACTTTGGGATATTACTGTACTTACGTATTACTTCATCGCAGCCAAATTGGCACCATTTCCCACCGAAATCTGAGTGTTTTGTATTTTTGCCATGTAAGACGTTAGATTCTTTGTTGGTTTGATATCAAGGTGTGATTCGCGTGGCGCCAATTTTGCTACGGTGGCGCTAATGCGTAAGTATCCATTATCGTGTCCGCGGTAACCGAGTGGTCATGGTCGCGCGCTCGTGACCGATGCTGACAAGTCGTAGGTTTGGAACCAAGTGTGACCCGCCGTGTAGATGCGCTGAAGCACTTTAAATCTGCCGAGGCTCTTAGTGCTCCCATGGCGTGGTATGATTTGTTAGATGAAGGGAGGGCCAGATCAGGTCTCATCCTCGTCACGTGACCATGGTTCAAAATTATGAAGTCCTTCGCCATTAGTGTGGCTGTGGTAGCCTAGTGGTCAAGGTAACGGACTAGTGGCCTGCGTGACATGAGTTCGAGTCTAGTACTGCTGAAGTCCCTCTGTGTGTAGGACGGCGATACACGTTAAGTATGTCGAGACTCAAACGTCCTCCCGTTGGTGGGGTGTAGAAGGTAGAAGAAGTTGGTGCCAAATCAGGTGTCGTCGTCACTTCACAATTTCGAAGTTTGTCGCTATTAGCCTTCGCGTTGCTTTATAGTGTGACGTAATTCAAAAGCAAGTTAAAAAAAAGCAACATCACAATCACTACATCTATATAATTTCGTAAATGACAAGTACGACTGCAAATGAATCACAGAACTTTATTGCATACTACCAAAAAGAGTTTTAAAATTGCATACAAGACTCCTATTAGGTAAATTTTTCACATCCTGCAGTGTGTAGCAAATGCTTGCAAAATTTAACTAATGTATGTATATTTGAAAAAAAATTCCCAAATTTGAATAATTTATTCTCTGAACAACTTCAAAACCGCATTAAAAAAGTAGGAATAAATAAAACACAAAAGGCTTTTAAAAAGAAGCCAGCAACGAAATCTAAAAATTATTATTATTTTTAAAAAAGTTTTATATGAATGTTTTTTTTATTAAAAGAGGAATATTTAAGAATTATTTGCATCTCTTGAGCTAAATCTAATTCTTAAAAAAGAGTTACATTGGCATCATTCTTGCAGACAAAAAAGAGAGGGGGAAAACCCCATTTATTTGGCAAAGTATAGTAGAATTTATTTGTATCTCCCAATACGGGCAGTTTCAGTTGGCTCATCAAAATATTTTGAGGAAAACCCGTAAATAGTGTTTGCGTGTTTAAATAATTGTCTTGCAAAAATAACTGAATACAATAGAGTATTGTACGTGTAGGCTATTTTTGAACAATATGAAAGTGTGGCATTTAAATACAAGTTTTGAATCGTACTTGATTACACAAGAGTGGAACACATTTTTAGAACTTCTTGTAATTATTGGTGCATGCTTTTTTATCAGTACAAATTTAAATAATGAAAAAAATTAGATGCAACTTTTAGTGAATTACCATTTCTAACTTTGAAGCCATTGTAGCCTAGTGATCATGTTCACGGACACGTGGTCGGCGTGTCATGAGTTCGAGCCCAAGTGCTACTGAAGAGTTGCCGTATGGAGGAGACAGATGCACATTAAATCTGTCGTTGCTTAAAATCCTCCCGTAGGCGAGGTGTGGTAGTTTGGAGAGGGGTTGTGCCAGCTCAGGTGTCACTTAACCGTGGTTCAAAATTACGAGGTCACCAATAGCAGCCATGCTGCTTTATAGCGCTACGTTTATTATCTCCTTAAAATACCGATTAAAAGTTACACGATTCACTCTTCAGTGCAAACAATCACGCGTATGGGGTGTTAAGGCGAAAAGAAAAGGCATTAAGTAAATCTTTCCCAAACACTGTCAAGGTCATTTAATGTATTCCAAAGTCTTCAAAATAGGTTTACTGACAGCAACATAAAGAAAGTATCGTGTTTAAAAACATATACACATATACATGTACGCCAGAGGCATTTAACGCATTGATTGGGCGAGACGTATATATACGCCGGTGTCAAGGGGTTAATATTCACTCACTTACTCCTCATTTTATTTTATTTTTTCACATTTCGAACAGAATTATGAAAAATTTGTTTAATTTGGAATTTATGCTATTATAAGCGTACCTCTCTTGCATAATAGCGAGTGTTAGCATCGATCATGGCTAGATGTATGGTTCGATTAGCAATAAGATCGCGTGTAGGGAGCGATGCACGTTATTGTCGAGAGCTAAACGTTCGTTGGTGTGGGTGGTGTTAGGGGGGGGGCCAGCTCAGGTGTCGCCGCGTCCTGACATGGTTCAAATTACGCGGACCGTCGCCAAAAGCCTCGTTGCTATCAGTGCAGTTATATTCTCCTCTCTTGCATAATAGGGAATCGAATTGAAACATTATTTGGTTCTCTCCCCCTCTCTTTATTTTATTTTTATATTTATATAAAATATTTCAAGCAAATATTTAAGTGCTAAATTTTGCTGCTAAAATTTTAAACTTCACTGAATGAATAGCTGATTAATAACATGTCTATTTTTAGAAATATTTAAGCTGCTTTTTAAAATTGAAGGAAAAAAATGTACTTTTAAAATTTTTTACTTCAGACATTTCTTAAAGATAATATTTTGGCGAGATATATATTTATTATAAATAAGGATATTGTGATTCTTAATTGGTGAGTTATTATTGGAAAGTCATTTAAAATTAAAAAAAATAATGAAAAATTAGAAGACACCAACACTAAGTTCTTTTTATCAATGTGGTTACTGCAGCGAATCCTTACACTTTATTTACTGAAAGAAAATATGAGTATATCTTTTATTAATAAAATGAGCACAAAATAATTCAATAATTCATTCGCAAACGATATCCGAAGACGAAGAAAAGCGATGTCGATGCAATAAAAACGTCAGTTTATTAAGCGAAAACGGTGTCCGAAGACATGGTAAAGCAATGTGGACATAATAAAAACGGCAACATCCTAAATGAAGACGGTCTCCGAAGACACGGTTAAGTTATGTGGTCACAATAAAAACGGAAGCTTCCCAAATGAAGACAGTATCTGTAGACAAGGTAAAGCCTTACGTCGGCATCCTAAGCAAGGACGTTGTCCAAAGACGGGGTAAAGCTATGTATTGGTATCCTAAGAGAGAACGGTCTCCAAAGACAGGGGAAAGGTATGCGGATGCAATAAAAGCGTGAGCTTCTCAAGAGAGGATGGTTTTGAAGACAGGTTAAAACTATGTGTCAGCATCCGAAGACAGGGTAAATGTATACGGCTACAATAAAAACGTGAGCTTCCCAAGCGAGGACGGTTTCCAAGACGGGGTAAAGCATACAATAAAAAAGACAGATTCCACCGTTTTTGCTCAAAAAGGCTTTAATGATATAATCGGTGCGCAATCGTAGAGTATTAGTGTGTTTGAACTTGTTTTTTTAGTTATTTCCAGACATTTTCAAATAATTAGACAGTTTTTGATGCATGTCAGTAGTAGTATATTTTATGATTTCATCAACATATTTTTAATTAAAAGTGGATGTGAGCTATTGAAGACTATTAACTTTATTTATGTAATTAAATAGAAACAAATTATTTAATTCCGTCCAATCAGATATCATTTCAAATCTTCAAGTTTTTAAGAGTTCCAGGGCATACTCGAAATAGAAAAAACTGAAATTTAGACTCCGTTTTTGTGATATATATTTTTTAATATTTCTAATAGAGCTTAGATTTTTTTTTTGTATATCTATGATATTGATACTTTAGTTTCTCTCTAAAGCTACAACAATAACCTTTTTCATGTCAAAAGTTTGTTTTCTTTTTTTAGTTGTATATGGAAAAAAAATTCAGTATCTTGTAATTCATATTTTCATTCAGATAAAATTTTTATAACATTACTTGAATCTATATAATATATATAATTTTACACACATATATATAAAATGATGCACAAGACATTATTAATGAGTTATTTGATGTGAAAATCACTGGATAATTTCCTTGAGAAAAATTATACACAATTTTTAAAATTCCATTTTTTATATAAAAATTATTTTTAAAATATTGGTTACTGTTTAGAGAAAAAAATGTTTTGTTTCATTATATATGCACAGACATCTTTTACAGAAGTATAACAAATTTTGAAGTATATAGTGCAATTATATTGTGTATGTATAAGATACTAATTTAATATTGGGTCGTTACTTGCCAAATTGTTTCTAATTTTCGCCAAGATAGGGGACAACATTACAATATGGTTATATTGATTTTTTATCGTTTGGTAATATGTTTGCTACAGTGCTTATGAAAATGATCCTTACTTTTTTTAGTTTATTTTTTTTGTGGTAACCCTATTAATTTTATGCAATTTGATTTTAAAAAAAAATATTTAATCATTTTTATATTGGACGCTATTTTGTTGCAGTATTCTATTTTTGCAATTTCCATTGGATGATGGATATCTCTGGGGCTGTGGGTAGCCTAGTGGTTAGAGCATCGGACCGGAGGGCCTGAGTTCGATGCCCAATGACCCCAAATACCCTCCGAATGCACACCGAGCCCGTGCTGGTTAAATCAATGGACCCGAAACTCTTGTGGGTGGTCGCTGCAGAAACCACGGGTGCTGTTCCCCGAAGAATATTTCCCTCCCTTCCAGTCCATACCTAAATTTTGGAGGTGGAGATAGGTGGTGTCGCCATCTAACGTGTACTCCAACCCGTCTCAGGCTTTTTCAACTTCCCTTCCTTCCCGAAGGGAACAAACAACAATGGATATCTCAGAAATTACTGTGGGTACCAGGATTTATTTAAAAAAAAAAAAAAAAGAGTATGAGAGTTTCGTGTTAAATTATTACGGATTAATAGATTTACCAAATTCGCTCTTTTGGTCCTTTATTTTCTTAAAGAATTGAATTTTTTTCCCCCAAGATTTTACTGATTTCGCCAAATAGGAGGGGGGGGGG
>BMAO01039338.1:0-18937 GCA_019973975.1 Trichonephila clavata | reverse complement strand
CCATATTTTATTGTGTTTTTTGTTTCCTCATGATTCATGAGTGTCGTGTTTTCATTTTAAATTGATAAATCCGTGGCAGATGCACATATACATATGAGTATGTATGTAACGATTCAACATTTAAATTTTCTATTGTAGAATTTTATTTAATTCATGATGGTCTTGAACCCTTCAAGACATCGTGATAGTCTTTTTAGCTTACCCACCTAACGTGAAATATCCTTGTAGCAACAACTTTATCTCTACAAAAACTACCACATCGGCCATTCAAAATGAGGTTATGTAATATTGCATAATTCAATTCTTCTGACTAATCCCGGTATTCATTAACGGAAATCATATGATTCTCAAAGCTTCCAGTTGAGGAAAATATAAAAGCTGAGATCTCTGGAGCGATAAAAGAACGATTTTGTCTTTGTCCATGCCTGTGTATGTTTGTGCGTGTTAAGTATGTTGTGTTTCATTTCGTTCCTTTTTTATTAATAAAATGTCGCACTAAATTAAAATAAAAAATGTTTATTCATTCTTTCAACGCAACTGCGACAAGATAAGGATTTATCCTAATAACTTTAAAGGCAAATTTACGGATGTTTTGTAAATTGTTAAATATCATTCCTGGAGACATTTAATTGTTTGAAGGGTGAAAATTGCATGTTCTCTGCTTTCCGCTTTTTGGATTTACATATCTAAGTAAAAAATCTTTCCTCATTGAAAAATATTTCGAGTCGACAAAGAAATTGTTTAACAACCGAATTCTCAGAATCACGTTAAAATGACATAGACGTAACCCTGATTTTGTGATAGGAAAATAGAGCAGTGCAAGCATTTGGTTTGCATTAAAAGTTTTATTTAACTCTAATGAAGGAAAATATTTATATCTTACTTTGTCTGTTTCTTATTTTAATAAATATGTTAAATAATACATATTTCATGTACATTTTTAATTTTTGTTTTTATTTTTGTTGAAGAAATAGTTATATTTTATGCTGTTTCTTTTTCTGTGAAGAAATATCTTAAAATGATGCAAAATCAATGTATAATAAAACTGCAAATATCTATATTATTGATTTCTATTCTCTAATTCTGCATGCATTATCGTGGAAATTGAAATGTTTCAAACATTTCCTACTGTGTGGCACTCTGAATTATATAGGTAGATTGGTTTGGCCCACCAGAGTTTAAGGTTTACTGATCTTTGATTTAGACAGTTTCACTAATTGATCAAGGCTTAAGGAAATTAAATTTTAACTATAGTCTTTAACTATTTTTTTCATTTATAGTACAAACCATTTAAATCAGACAAATAAAATATCTAAGTTATCGATATCAAATAAATATTTTACTAGTCAGACAGTTAAGGAAAATGCTCTTTTTTAAATTTAATACTAGTGGCACACACACACACAAAACTATTTTCTCTCAAAAATAAAAGAAACATTGATACATAATGATACTTGAGAAAACACGTTAAAATTTTTTTTCGGTTGATTCACAATGTTTATAATGCTTCTTTTCTTACAAAATAACATGATTCAAACATAATTCGAAAATGTGTCACGGTCATTAAAGTTTTTAAAATTTATTAAATAAAAAATACCTAAAAGGGCTTAATGTAATTTTGATTACAAAATTTGTTCAAAAAAGGTACACCTCCAAGCTCCTTTTTTCGTTCTCAAGCAATAGCTTAGCACACTCTCCCTTTTCCATTCTTATCAAAGCATTTTTAGTGAAGCCAATCTCCAAAATTTTTGAAGATATGAGAGTGTGGTCCTACGGCTGAACGCTTAATTAAAAAGAAATGACCGTGCATTGAAGCGGAGCCGAATTATCCGCAGTAACATACTTACCACAGAAGATAGTTCCCGCAAAAAGAAAATATGTGCTATTCATTGCTTTAAAGTGGCAAAACTAATTTGGTGTTGCTCTAATCTTTGCTAATAAACCCTAATTTTTAATTTCACTTTTTAAGAACTTGACATAAATAGTTCTTTTCTTTAAAATAAATTATAATTTAAAAAAAACTAAAGAACACGCTTTTATACTGAATCGAACTAAAAAGTAAAAAAATTTCTTAATATAAGAATAAAATGATGAACGAGAAAATTAATGTCATTGGGGTAAAAGCGTGGGGTGTTCTATAAATATATCAATTTTTATAGTTTCTAACTTCTTTCAATTCCGAAATTGCACCCCACGCTTTTACCCCAATGACATTAATTTTCTCATTCATCATTTTATTTTTATATTAAGAATTATTTTTTTACTTTTAGTTCGATTCAGTATAAAAGCGTGTTCTTTAGTTTTTTTTAAATTATAATTTATTTTTCATTTTTTAGTTTGATCTAAAATAAAAGCGTGTTTTTTAGTTTTTTTAAACTGTAATTTTTTTATTGTTGAATTTATCCTTGAGTTTGATATTTGGAGCCATAATTATGTGGCTGCTGGAATAAGTCTTGCTTTTAAATGGATTTTAATTAAAGGGTCTGAAGTGTATTTAATCTCTCTGTTTACGGGGCCTCGGGTGAATCCCGTATCGTTATATTAGATTCCACCTCAAAAGAACAGGTCAAACAAATAAAATGTGTGGTAAGATGAAAAAAAAGTTCGAATTAAAAAAAAATTAATTTACCACATGTTTTTATAACGGACTAAAAAGGTATAAAAAATTCCTCCTTTTCGTTTTTCCCCCCTTCTTTTTTCACATTTTCATGCATTGTCATCCACTTCTGAGATATGGTCCAAATTTCAAGTCTTTAGCTCATCGGAAAGTCACACAGTTTAAAATCAATTACAAAATTCCACCCGGAAAGACATTAAAGAAAGCGAGTTAATAAAAACATGGTAATATTAAGTGTCAATCGTGTTCTCACTTTTTAAATGTATTGCCATAATGTTAATTCGTATCATCACGTCTAAACGTATTGCTTTATAAAAATAAAAAAAGCAGTAAGAACATAAATTATTTTTTTCACATCACGAGCCTATTTTTTTATTTTCATTTTCAGACAAATGTTTATATTATAGTAAGAAATTGATAGCTCACACCCACTCTCCACTTTCTCACATACAGAACACTTTTTTGTTTGTTTTATTTTTATATACCACAAGTGTATTAATTAAAAACACTCGCTGTAGGGTTACACCTTTTTCTTTTAGTCGTCGCTAAATCTGGAATTAGTCGCCAAATCTGGAAATGTTATATCGAATTAGTCGCCAAATCTGAAAATGGTATATCGAATTAGTCGCCAAATCTGAAAATTGTATGTGCAATAAGTTGCCAAATCTGGAAGTGATATATTTAATTGTCGCCAAATCTGATTATCGTGATTCCTGACGATCCTGATGAGGACAATGGAACAAAATTATGAAATTATTGTATTGTCATCGGGCCTTGACAAGTGTGCAAAATTTCGAATTAATCTGACCTTTTTAAGTGAGTGAAAATCGAGTTCCAAGATTCCGTTACATGCAAGTGAAACTTATAAAAGCGTGTTAAAAAGGGTGTTTTCTCAAAATTATTACTGATATGATGTTTTTCTTACAAATTTATTGCAGAATAATATAAAAGAAGCTTACGAAGTTTCAAATATAGGCACAACAAAGATCAAAATTTATTAATATATAGTAGATCTTTAAACTTTAGAGTGAATGATTGATTTTTAAAATCACTTTTAAAAGCACTGTGGGTTTCACCAAAGGACCAATTTTCTGTTAGAGAGCTAATTGCTACCCACTGGTAACGTAGTTTCGCGTAGAAAAGTACCCAAGACATGACAATACCAACATTTAAGTTCTAGAGAAAGTTAACCTTTGACCCCCCTTTGGTCAAGCCAACAATTGACCGGCATTATCCCCACACCAGCATCTGGCTTCAAAGTTCTCCGCACGAGGGGTGACAAGGACCAAAAACTGAATGGCAATCCTGGCTACGTCCAAAGAGAAATGATTCTGCTTTATGTGTCTCTTTCGAAGGTGACACATTTCACCTTCAAGGAGACACGAAAAGGAGAGACCTACTCAATCCAAGAGACACCCCTAGACTTTGTCAAACTAACTATCAGACTGACTCTTAGACTCCCTTCTTGACCTTTTTACTCCTTTTTCTTAAATGTGCGTTTAAATAAGACATTTTTTTCTTATTGAGCTTTATATCCATCTAACTTTGAAATTTTTTATAAAGCTTGTGAAACAATGATTAGCTATTGAAATACTGTTATTATATTTCGTTAAATTACATCGAATTCTAATTTTGAGAAAATTTATTTTAATAGTAATCGTTTAATAAATTAAAAATTAAATTAAAGATTGTTAACTGAATTTGTATTAAAGTAAATTTAAGTTTTGCTGCGTCTGTTTTCAAAGAAGCACGTGATTCACACATAAGTCATTTCTCTCTTTAATAAGAAAGTTTATTTTTATCTCGATATGTTACTAAATATTCCTGGGAATATCTGAATTTGTGATCCCTTTTATTTGCTACTAGGTTTTACCCGCGGCTCCGCTCCCGTTGATGTCTTTAAATAACTATCAAAGTCGTAATCATTATCATTAGAAAGTAAATAATACAATATTGTAATTTTTTTTATTGCTTGGCTGGAACCAATACAATTTAAAAATTCTAAAAATCAGTTTAGTTTAAAAAAATTGGATACGTAATTTATTATAATTATTAAAAACAAAAATTCAATAACTTAAACTATTAATATTTTTAAAAATCGAAAGTATCTACTAATTCCTATATAATTCCTCTTCTATATAATTCCTCTACTATATAATTCCTACTACTATATATAATTCCTCTTTAAAAGAGCTCAAAACAGAATATTATTCTAAGATGCTACTGTATACCACATTATATGTTCTTCCTTCAGTTGCTAATATGTGAAGATTTGGGCATTGGACACACCGATCAGGCTACATATAGTTGGCCATGGGAAAAACATTGCTTTTCCAAATGCACCCCTGCTACCTGAAATGTTAGCTTTGTTAATAGCAACAGTAAAACTGGAAATTGAACTCGTTTTGAATTGAAACGGTAGGTCAGTGGGGATACTTGGAATTCGAGGTATGATAACACTATCCTTTTCATGACATATGTTCAAATATTGGCACCAAGTATATTCTGCATCAGTTTTGTGATCCAAAGCCTCGTTCCTTTACATAGTCGAGTAGCATCGAGATTCTGCATAACTTGTACATTTAGTTTTAATTGAAGTTTATGTGAGGGTACAACCGAAAGTTCAAGTGAATTTAAGAACTCCGTGGGATATTCGTTTTCAGACTGAATTTTTTAATTTTTTCCCATAAGCTTGAATTCACCAGCCAATATATAATAAAGCTACCATTCCTCCTATAATATCTGTACTATCTCGTAAATCCTGAAGAGTCCGATTTAACGCTTCTATAGCTTTCTTATGAGACATCGTACTTTCATCCCTCACTAAAAGCTTACATTGTGGAAGCATCCAGCCTTGAGAACTATTTTTTCTGAAATTTCAGATGAGTGAATCTTCAAATGCAAGATTAAGCGATAATTTTAAAACGGAATGTGCTGTGCGACCTTTGGTCAGTAAAATCGCGGCTGTACCAGAAGAAGCCATAGCAACTGCTATCTTCTGGGTTTTTCTGATGGTCATTAGTAATAAGTTTAGCAAAAATGTTTTTCCTGTTACTCCAGGGGCTTCGAGAAAAAAGAGTGCACCACTGATGGATTCTACTTTGCGTAACACTTGTTAAAAAACGTGACTTTGTTCTGGAGTTAATTGAGGGGTAAATTCTGTTACTTGATGCTGCAATGCTATAAAATCGTAGTTTAATTCTCATGTAATTTCATTATCGAAGCCATTTCCGTCGACACGTCTAGGGCTAATCATTCCAAAATCATGTAGCTTCTTCCTAACCATTCTGAAAACCTTTATTGTGTTTCGTTGCAGATTTGTTCATTGAAAGGCATATTTGGTTGTTTTTCGTCGCAAAATATCTTCCGCCATGTAGTCTTTGTACTTATTCCAAAAGGTTTGAGGATTAGAAGGACCAAAGATGAAATAAGTATTGCGTAAAGCTCCCTAATTTTATTCGGCGAGTGACATTGTATGGATGCCTCCATAGTATATCTTCAAAGTAATACCTCCATGTAAAATATCTAGGTTCAGTATAAGTGAAAAATTTTGTGCAAAATATGAATATTGTATAATTAGGTTAAAAAAGTTCAAACTAATCAAAACTACTTAAGTAATCAAAACTTTTTATGAAACTGTCAGTTAATATTACCATAGAATTTTCAATATCACGCGCACGCAATTCGCTAAAACTTTATTTCGTTTCCCTCTTTAAAAAGTGGGAGAAAATTTACATTAAAATATCTGGGATTTAAATTCTTAGCCAACTTGGCGATACTTCTCAAAGTTTGAGTTTGACATTTAACAGACGTAACGTAAATAATAACCATAAAAAACCCTTTAAAAAATTGCTTTTTGTGAAGATGCTAAATAACACTATGTTTCAGTTATTTGTTACAAATGTGTGTGAGAAAATAGTTATTAAAATTTCCATTATTGAGCAAATGCATAATTTTGCTCCAACTTGGCGGGGAGTAAGCAACGTCAAAGTTTTACCCGCATAGTTCCCGCTCCCGTAGGAATATGGGAATAAAATATATCCTATGTTACTCGCTGATAATGTAGCTTTCTATTGGTGAAAGAATTTTTAAAATCGGACCAGAAGTTCCCGAGATTAGCCGGAACAAACAGACAGACAGAAAAAAATTTTAAAAATTGATTTTTTGATATAAGTACCGTATATGCCTTTAAATCCATTTAGTAAAAAGCTGCTAATTTGAAATTGCAAACAGACACTTCAATTTTATTTATTTGTATAGATTTTATCGTATTTCAATATTTTAATGATTTTTTTCTTAATTCAATACAATTTTATTTCAGTAGAAAAAATTTAACGCAGTATTAAAAAAAAACTACTTAAACATAAGCTGTATAGTATTTTTGAAGCTTATATAAATTAGATTTTCAAAAATTTGCTTTGAGAATAATAGTATTAAGAATTACTTTTCTACCCTTTTTATTCTGATATTATAACATGAACCGGGCTAATTTGAATAAATTTTACTTAGATCTCCTTGGAAAATGTAATCATTTTCAGTATTTAAGTAGAAAAAACTTAACGCAGTATTAAAAAAAAACTATTTAAACATAAGCTGTATAGTATTTTTGAAGCTTATATAAGTTAGATTTTCAAAAATTAGCTTTGAGAATATATATAATAGTATTGAGAATTACTTTTCTACCTCTTTTTATTCTGATATTATAACATGAACCGGGCTAATATGAATAAATTTTACTTAGATCTCTTTGGAAAATGTAATCATTTTCGAAAGAAACAATCATTCGGTAAAGAGGAGAATTTAACTATGATATACATCCATTTTAAATCATATAAATGGAAGTTTAATGAAATAATAATGAATTGATACTTTATAATGTTACAACTTTTTATTATGTTTGTTTAAATCAAGCATGTAAAGTGACTTAAATATTGATAAATTATATATAAGTTTTATTCTAGAATACGTTTGATGAATTATTATAAACAGTATATAAAATATTTCAAAACGTGAACTTTCCAGAAAAAACTACCCAGTACCCTTTTTTTTTAAAAAACATTTTTTGGAAACAGTGATTGTAAAAGTAAAATTTGTCTTACTTTAGGATTATATTATTAAGTTGATTCTGAAAGTAAAAAGCAGTTTGACTAGCAATTATTTTACAATTTTTAAATATTAAGAATTTTTGAAGTTTTTTAAACTCTTATAAAAGGCTCAATTTTTTTAAATATTTCAATCATTTCAAGTTATTTATATTTCTTAAATTATTGGGAACACAAATTAGTATGGATTTAAAAATCTGTTTTCTTGTTGATTTTTAATAACCATTTTATAGTTAAACCTGGAAAAAACACAAATTTTTTTAAAAATATTAACATTTAAAAAAAAACATTTAACATTTATTAGCATTTTTTAAAAAATAACAAGATATATAAGAAATAAGTTTTATAGAATAAATATTTGGGAGTATATACAAAAAATTTCAAAGACTCTATCTTGAACAGAAAAAAAGCCTTAGGGATTAGAAAACGCTCCCATCTTCAAACCTAAAAGTCCGAGAAAACCACATTTAAAGTTTGAAATGGCATACAACAAAAACTAATAATGCCCGTAAAGCTGTAATTTTTAATAAGTTACTTTCCAACTTATGTTTTACATTAAAACTCTACTTTAATTAAATATGGTTGAAATTTTTTTTAATTCAAAATATATTTTTGTATAATATTGATAGTATTTGTTGCGATGATAGGTTATTTAGCTTAATCAACCTAATATTTTCACAAAAGTTTTAAAACACAAAGCCTTCATGCACAAAATAATAATAAACTAACTTAAGCTAAAATTCGCCAAGTACGTACGTAAAGTTTAATTTTTTTTTTCAGTTTTAAATTGGGCCAATTTAGCAAGTTTGAGTTTTTGTAACAGGAATTCAAAGAGTACTGTACTATAATACTACAATCTATTTACTTTAATATAGTTTGGTACACACATCATGGAACTATTCAATTTTATCTGTAATACTTGTATTCAAGACTAATTGCAATATCAGTTGAGAGCGTTTTTAGATACATCACTTTCAGTAGTATTCCCTGTCACCCAAATATTATTTCTCATAACAACCTACGAAAATGCTACCCATTGCATTTACTCAAAAGAAGAAAATTAATGAAAGAAAAAACAGAAATGATTTTAGTAATGAAAATTAAGATTAATAACCATTTCACACTGGAAGAGTTGACTGTTCTCACAAGTATTTTTAATTAATTCAGTTTAAGAATTGAAAAATGATTTAAAATGAAACAAAAACTTAAACTCAGAAAACTTCAAATATCTTAAATTAATTGGTTATCAGATCCGAAATTTGGTGGCAAGCTTCCCAATGGTATAGGCCACAAGAAAATGCATGTATATATATATATATAATACTAGTTGAGATTTTTCTATTCAAAGACTTGTTTAACAAGCTATTGTTTAAGAAAAACGCAAAGAATTATTTTCGTTGATATTTATATATTTCTGATGAACAATTAAACTCACTTAAAGAAAAATTCAAAAGAAAGAATTAATTACTTCTGGAATCCGACTGAAAATTGCAATTTACATATGTAATGAAAGTTTGCGCTCTTTGATAGAAGTTTAGACCATGTAAGAAATGTTTATTAAAATTCTAATAATATAATGCATTTATAGAGTATGTAGTAAATATATGACGCATTATAAAATATTAAATACGTTTACAAAAACTAAATTATTATAAAATGAGTAGGGAAATTAGGATTTGCTGTATATCTAAACTTCTTAATGTATTTTTTTCCTACAAATATTGATCGCTTTTTAAGGTTGCATTTTGAAGCAACTCGAAGGTAATTGGCTGGCGATGGATTCCCTGACACTAATTCTTCGAAATACCTATGTCTAGAGAGGGAAACTACATTGGTGGACATGCACTGATTTAGACCAGCATTATGTTGGATGGCTGCACATATGCTCGACAAAGGTTTTTTGACTGATAGGAGATCGTTGAGTTCTGTGCTCGACTTTTCAGGGAGGCAACTAATCCTGGGTTTATATTAATAAATAAACAATAATCAACCACATAGAATTCAAAAGGTCGGTTACTACTGGGTAAGTAAAGATATTCATCTCACCACTTAGTCTGCCATATTTCCTGATCTTAATCCTGTAGAGCAGGGGTCGGCAATCAATAGCACGATTGCCACATGTGGCACGCGGTACAATTCTCAGTGCACTACTCTACGAATTTGTAAATTTTTCAATGGATGGAAGGAAGTTTATACATTTGTAATGACCCTTATTTGATAAACATCTTCAGAGTAATGAACATTTACGGAATTACGAAAAAATCCGAAAGATAACTCTAAAGATAAATTTGCAGCTATTTTGTTAATTGTTGAACGTCATTGCTGAAGAGAGGGAATTGCATGTACTGTGTTTTCCGCTTTTGGTTCTATATATCAAATTAAAAAATCTTTCCTCAAATGAAAAATGTTTCGAGTCGACACAAAAATTGTTTAACAATTGAATGTTCAGAATCACGCGAGTCAAATTTAAAACCTCACACATTATACCCCTAATTTTGCGATATGAAAGTAGTGAGATGCAAGCGTTAGGTTTGCATTAAAATTTTTATTTATCGTTTTTTTTTAACTATAAGAGAAATACTTATATTTTACGCTTTGTCTATTTCTTATTTTAATAAATATGTTTAAAAATACATAATATATGTACAGTTTTAACTTTTTTAAATTTTTGTTGAAGAAATAGTTATATTTATGCTGTTTCTTTTTGTGTGAAGAAATATCTCTAAATGCTGCAAAATTCATATATAAAACCACTATAAATATCAAAATATTGACCTCTATTTTGTAATTTTGAGTGCATTATCACGGGAATCGAATTGTTTCAAAAATGTCCTTTTGTGTGGCACGCTGAATCATATTGGTAGATTGGTTTGACACACCACAGCTAAAAGGTTGCCGACCCCTGGTGTAGAGCATGTTTGGAACGATCTGAAAGAACTATCGCATCTCGCCATCCCCCTCCGAATAGCTCTGGGGCAAAAAGCTCCCTTGTTTCTGAAATGGGACAGCAATCGAAGGGATTGATCAAATGTATCCTGTCTAGTATGCTGTCAAACTTGCTACTAGTCTGGTTGTAAGAAGGGACCTATTCCGTATTAGACTATTTTCTATTAAATATCACTATGTGGACTTTAAAAATCCAGGCACTATGGACTTTATAGATCAGCGATTATTAAATGGTAGTCAACGGATCCCTTGGGGTCCACAGCGTCTTTCTATGGGGTCCGCGGAGTCTCTCATGTAACTTTGAGATTTCGCTCTTTTACAGAATCTGAAAGGCCCCATGGAAAAATTGAAAGATGTGCCATACTAGAATAGGTTACTATTGAAGAAACTCGATTAGAACAGGTATTTTGGTCAACAATATGAAGTCGGGAGGGATGTTCAAAATTTTGGGGGTCTAAGATGTCACCCTGATACATAGAAGGGGGAAGTGGCGATCGGGAGTTTAAAAAACCGCTGTTATAGATAATAATGAGCACATTAAATGGGTTCGAATGGTAGATCTATTTTTATCTTTTAAATGTATATTTATATCAAAATCTGCTACAATTTGTCGTTAATTTTTCAGAAATCTGACATAATGTACAAATTACCTTAACTTTTGACACAAGTGTAAATACAATTCTCTTATCATAACAGGTCCAGGAATTGCAGCGATATTTACGTAGTACATGTCAAATTTCGAATTTTGTAACTGCAACAAAAGTTTTATACAACTCGAGAATATCTTTCTATAGCATTCCATCTTGAAAAAATTGAAGTCGCCAGTCTTCTCCTTCCATCCTTCAAACGCCCCTTCTCCTCCTTCTGACGAAAAAAAAAATGTGAGGTAAAAATTTCAGGAGCTCTTTCTCCTTTTGGAGGCATTGATGTAAGAATTTCAAACATATATAAAATCCATATATTTCGGCATTGAAAAATTCCACATAAGGAAAGAGAATGACAAGAAATCAATATGAAGGGAAATTTTTAAATAAAATTATTCAAAAAGTATTCAATTTATTTCATTTATTTATTGATTGATTGATTTGACTTTTTTCATAAATAAAATGTTAAAAAGAAAATGAAGAAAACTTTTTTTTTGTTCAATAAATGAATAAAAGTAAAAATTCCACGAAGAAAATATTATTGCATTAATAAGTAATTATAAACGAATATATATTTAGAAAAATAGTGAAACTTTTACCTGATATAATCTTAAATTCTGATACAGTCTAGGGAAAAAAAAAACCAAATTTTTCTTCGTACTCTAAAACTAGGGTGCCAACCCAAATGAACTCGCGGGCCACTTCAGAAAAATATTATAATCCCGCGGGCTGCATATAATTTTTTTTTTATCTTTATATTACATTTGGACCCATCACATACATTTATTGGAGTGAAAATTTAAAACAGATTGACACATTATTATAGTTTTCATTGTTTTTCCTGTATACAAATGCAGATAATATAATGATAAAAATGCAATCATCTAATAATGTTTAATTTATTTAATTAGTGATAGATTGTTTTCACATAATTTTTTCAAGTTGATATCAATGCGTGTATTTGCGCATTGCAATTGATGTTGATTTCCGTTAAGTTTGAGCGCTATTTATGTTTGATAAATTTGAATTTCGGAAGAAAAAAAGATTCACAGTTACAGAAGCAACGTGATAAAATAGAAGCAGTTATAGGATTTTTTTTGTTAAAAAAGCTCTTAAAACAAAAACATTGCACTAAATAGTTCTATAGTAGTACTTTGTAAAATTGTTATAAATCTCCCGGATTGGCCACCTTTGTACTAGAGTGTTATATTGATCTATTGACAGATGGATATCGTAATTTCGAACCGTGGTTATATGACGATACTTTGGTACCTCTTTACCAATTTTTCAAGCAGAAGTAGGAGATATTTTCATTATTCTTTTTCGAATTCCTATTCAGAAGTCTTTAATATCTGTCATTAATAGTATGGGAAGCTTGGTTTGGTTATATGCTTTGAACTTCCTATCCACAAGTCCACACACCTTGTTGTACCTTAGACAGTGAACTGAAAAAAACCCTCTTCAGATAAGTTATAAGGCGCTCTTACTCTCGTCATTTTTACTTTCAATTTGAGGAAGGAAAAGAAGCCTCGCTCCAGGGTTGAAAGTCTTTTTGAAAAGGACTTTCGAAGCAATATCTAAAGAAAGCTGTTTTTCATCAAGTACTGCAAATTTTTTTCATCCTCTGTTGCATTGAACGTTTCCATTGACATCATCGGCATTCTCTAGTTGAGATGGTAGGTCTGCTTAAAGTATGTTCTTAAATCATCTTTTTTATCATTGATATTGATTTTATGAGCGAAGTGACGAAGAATCAGGGGAATTTTTCCGTTAGCAGCAGGTAAGTGACCTTAGTATGATTAGGAAGTAAATTTGAATAGTTACTTGTTTACTTTGAGGAGACAGGTGGAGATATATTTCCTGACCAGAATGTCTGCAGTTCTGTTGACAGCTTTATCCGTGATGTTTTTTGAAAACTAAACTGAAAATAATTTTCTTTCGGGGCAGTTATTATTCTTACCATTGATAGTTTTGGCGTGAAAGATAAAAGATTGAAGCATGTCTTGATAAACTTTATTTCAAATCGAATTTCAGTACAGTGTGTAAGGATTTCTGTGAAACTTTAAAATTTCTAAGTGGATTTAACGTAATGATCAGCTTTAAATATTTTAGAACCTTCGGAAATAATTGCAAGCTGAAATTTGTGATAAAAAGGGCCCGGTTTTCATTAATTTCCTATAATGCAACTTATTCGACATCTATCACGCAACTTCTTTAAGATTGTGCAATACACCATTACAATCCTTACGTTATAGTATTTGGTTATATTTCAAGTCAGTACCTTTTGATATGGATGATAATCCAAGGATATTAACTTATATACAGGAAGTTCCAGGATTATTGGGACAAACTTTATGGGAATGTAGGGGGACATCACAAAGGTTCAGATCTGGTCGGAACGTCTTCGTTCGGCGCTAGGTGGAGTTGTTCACAAGAGCATTGGAGGTAACAGACCTGTATTACCGCAGTCATTTGAGCTGTCATCGCCCTCAGAGTAGTATGGAACGTTTAACGAACACCGAGCTTGCAGATATGCAGCTGATTTAAGGATTGACAGAAGGAAATGCACCAGCAGCAGAAATATTGTATAGCAGAAGGAGAAATTCGCTAGAACAACCGGATGTCAAAATTTGTATGAATATGGATCATTACATGGTAATAGGCATAGTGACGGTGGGTCACAAGAGAATCAAACTCTCAGCATGACTCAGTTTTGACCGATAAATATTTCAAATAATTTTAGTATTATGTCTTTTCGTTTGTTGTACCTGTCATACTACTTTCCCATGACCTTCCAACCATGGGTTGCTATTAAAATTTGAATCCTTGTGTTCCCAACCTCTCTTAAAAGTTTGCCCCAATAATCCTGGGGCATTCTGCAGAATGCATAAATTATTGAAGAAAACTTGGAGAAAGATTTTGTGAAAGAAATTGTATTCTTAAGGTTTTATTTAGGAAATATTTTCAATATTTACCACTTTCGTAACAATAAAATCCTTTCTTTATAACAAAAGTAAATAAATTTTATTCCATATAATTCTTAAAAATTAATTATCGTATCTGAAAAATTATAATAAAAACAATTAACTAAGAGACATTTAATTCTATTTAGCTGAATTCCTTTTGTTTTTAGTTAAGTGATAACTTTGTGCTTTCTTGAAATTTTTCTATTGTATGAAATAAATCAGTTAAAAATATTCGATAAATGATTAAATATCGTAAAAGTAAAATTGTTATCCGTTCACTTTTATGCAATGCTATCTTACTATCACTTAAATAAAAACAACTTTCTCATAGCATTCTTACATTAAGAGAACACTATAAAATACATAGGGAAGCGCAAATATGCATATTGAAGCTCAGTTAATATAACATATCTCTACTAGCAATTTCAGCAAAAATTTATTTATCAGAGATCATTAAATAGTAGAAGGGTCAAAATGTAACACCGTATTAAAATTTTATGTAATAAAATTTATATTAAAGTTTTTAATGAGATAAAATGAGATTTAACTTTATGTAACATGGGTGATAAATATTTTTTCTGACAGATTGGTTTATTACTGGAATTTTTACAATGAATAATTCAGTAACATATGGAAAATTAGATCAGCTACAGTACAAACAATATTAAAATAGCTTTTTTCATATTAGATCCGACAAGTACTGTTTGTTTCTTACTTTATACTTCATTTTGATATACTTTGCTTTCGGGAAATAAAAATACTAATATGTTCTAATATTAATTAAAAAAAGATTTCATAAAAGAACAAAATTAAATTATCGACCAAACTCACCAGATATTTTACCTGTCTTTATATAATGAATTTGAGAAGCAAAAATATTTAAAATTATTTTTATTTTCTTTTTCAACTCTTCACAGAATCTTTGAAGAACATCAAGTTTTTTGTGAAGATGTTCTTGTGCTAAACCTTTCCACCAGTTTGGAAATTTTGTTTGTTTTCTTTTTTAATAAGAAATAAAACAGTACTTGTATATTCTTTGATTTTACATCATAATTCATAAACTGGAATATAATTATTCAAATAAAAGAATGATTGACTTTGTGTGTATTACGTCAACTTAGTGCATCCTGATAAGTACGGAGGATGATTTAACAATTCTGAATAATTATCTGATAACTATGACTAAAATTCATACTTTTTAAATTATGCTTAGAGCATGAGAGAGTGAAACATTAAGGATATTCCTAATTATAGTGTTCCAATATTTAATTAACAACCATATAGTCATAATACAACTTTCGAGAGGTATTTTTGTCCCACAATCTCTATAAAAATATCTTAGAATAATCTAATCTTATATGATACAAAATCTATAATCTTTAAAATGCTGTATATGTGTGGGTTAAATATGTGAATTATTAGATCCGATTCATGCAGGTGATGCACAAGGTACTGTTAAAAAAAAGAGAATATTACTATTCAATTTTATAAGACGATCTTTCATCAGGGACGTCTTAAGGCATGGGCCAACTGGGCCCGGGCCCCAGAGACTCGTCCTCTGTAAGGGATCTCATCTCAGCCTCAATAAGATCATGATCCGAATAATTTTAATTGTCAAATGTTATTCCCGGACATATTCTAAGAAAAACTGGGACTTTCGAACGTATATGCCAAGTGGTAATAAGGTTGCATTACAAAGGCATGTCCGTAACAAATTTAAGTTTAGGCCTACGATATTTCACCATCATTTATGTTCGAAATTTGGTAGCTGGGTGTGGCCTAGGTTTGGGAGATATTGAGTCATGGAAATTTATTTGACACGTGTTACCCTTTGACAGCGTATGCTATATACTGTCTGTGTGTATCAGTGATTCTCAATCACTGCGCCGTAGCACTTTTGTGTGCCTTCAAATTCGTCAAGTGTGCGCAATTATTTTGAAATTGTTAATTATACTCGAGAAAAAAATTAAAATCTGAGACCGAATAATTTTTGGCCATTTTATAAATATAAATCATTCAAAGATAGTTATTGGTCATTTGACAACACTAGAGGAGGGGAGGACGACAGTTATTCATTTCTTCCCAAATTTTGATATTCAAAAATTTGATTGGGTTCAAAATCCATTTGTGATACGGATACATCTGTATATGAATTAATTTTGAATGAAGAGGAAGAACTTATTTCGCTCTATAATAATCGAGGTTTCATTTCAAAACATTCGGAGGAGTTAACTAATTTATTTTGGATTAAAATTAGAGTCAATTATCCCATACTAGCAAAAAATATTTTTTTCAATGTGGCAATTTCCTACAGCTTATTTGTGTGAATTCGGGTTTTAAGCATTAACAAATATAAAAATGATAAAAAGGATCGAGATTTTTAATGTAGATAAAGAATTGAAAGTGGCATTATCATTTTTACGACCCAAAAAAACGAAATTATAACAAAAATTATCAAGCTCAACTTTTGCTTTCAATGTGTATTCTTATAATTAATTTGTAATTAATTACGCAAAAAACTTTTCGTTGTCTTTGTCGTACATATTATTTTATTTAACATTCAAAATTTTTATCATTAACTATTTTTTATTGTGTATAACAGATAAGAGTAAAATTTTTTAAAATTTATTTTATTGTTAATTGCCGCAAATTTTAAAATTGTCAAAAGTGTACCGCACCCAAAAAATTGAGAACCACTGGTCTCTACGTGAAAGGGTCGTCGCATGTGGACAAAAAACCTTTGCACAAAAAACCAGGACCTGAAGAAGTCACTGTCGTTCATGGAGGAAATACTCGAGCTACGACTCTAGTATGTTAGTAAACTTCGAAGATAACAACCACAACAATCAGAAGTCCTCTTTCTCCCTTTTTTAATAAGATGGCAAAATTAGTTTTACAATGGATTAATCCATAATCGTACAAAGCGACTGAGCATTTACTTCGATGTTTAGAGGAAATACTCGAACTATTATCCTAGTATGTTAGTTAGCTTCGAAGTAACAACCACAACAATCAGAAGTCCTCTTTCTCCCTTTTTTAATAAGATGGCAAAATTAGTTTTACAATGCATTAATCCATAATCGTACAAAGCGACTGACCATTTACTTCGATGTTTAGAGGAAATACTCGAACTATGATCCTAGTATGTTAGTTAGCTTCGAAGATAACAACCACAGCAATCAGAATACCTCTCTTTCCCCCTTTTTTTAATAAGATGGCAAAATTAGTTTTACAATGGATTAATCCATAATCGTACAAAGCGACTGAGCATTTACTTCGATGTTTAGAGGAAATACTCGAACTATTATCCTAGTATGTTAGTTAGCTTCGAAGTAACAACCACAACAATCAGAAGTCCTCTTTCTCCTTTTTTAATAAGATGGCAAAATTAGTTTTACAATGCATTAATCCATAATCGTACAAAGCGACTGACCATTTACTTCGATGTTTAGAGGAAATACTCGAACTATGATCCTAGTATGTTAGTTAGCTTCGAAGATAACAACCACAGCAATCAGAATACCTCTCTTTCCCCCTTTTTTTAATAAGAAGGCAAAATTAATTTTACAATGGATTAATCCATAATCGTACAATGCGACTGACCGTTTGTGACGGGTTCTTACGCGTTTCACTAACCTCCTCATATTCTTTAATCTTTTATTTATTTCAACCAATCTCCACCGGGAGCTAAAGCGTGATTTATGCAAATGAGATATTTTATATAAGTTCGGGTTTAGCGAGTTAGAAAGAGAATGAAATGAAATGAGAAAGTGTTTTCAAATGTAAACGTAGATGTTGTGAATAGAATCCATCGCACAGTTGTGGATAAAATTAGTTCATAAAAGAACTGCGAGAATAGCTGAGAAATAAGTCGCCTCTTAAAGGAATCCTACTTCAAGTTGACCCAATCAAAATCTTAAAGTACCAACTAGACAAACCTGCCATAGCATAAGAAATCAGGTTAGTTTTATAGATTACAATTGAGTATAAGTGTGTAGATGTGATTGTACGTGTCGATCTTTCGTAGATTCAGATCGGATTCCGTCGTTCACGATTATTGAATCCTTCTCATTCTCCACTGTGTTTTATTGTTCTTAAAATTGAATAGTATTTGTGTAATCTCTTTAATTAAGAAAAATTAATAATAAGATTGATTTGTTAAAATGACTACTGATTTCATTAACCATTCAACACGTTCGGATTCAGGTAATACCCGAAGGGGAGTTGATAATCTTAGAGGTAGTTACTTCGATGTTTGGAGGAAATACTCGAACTATGATCCTAGTATGTTAGTTAGCTTCGAAGATAACAACCACAACAATTTGAAGACTTCTTTCTCCCTTTTTTTAATAAGAAGGCAAAATTAATTTTACAATGGATTAATCCATAATCGTACAAAGCGACTGACCGTTTACTTCGATGTTTAGAGGAAATACTCGAACTATGATCCTAGTATGTTAGTTAGCTTCGAAGCTAACAACCACAACAATTTGAAGACTTCTTTCTCCTTTTTTTAATAAGAAGGCAAAATTAATTTTACAATGGATTAATCCATAATCGTACAAAGCGACTGACCGTTTACTTCTATGTTTAGAGGAAATACTCGAACTATGATCCTAGTATGTTAGTTAGCTTCGAAGATAACAACCACAGCAATCAGAA
>BMAO01039337.1:0-80750 GCA_019973975.1 Trichonephila clavata | reverse complement strand
AGGTATTGACCAAGCCATAAGGAACCAACCCAAATCCAAACCTATAAAAAATTAGCGGAGACCTTCAACGTATACCGGACAACGGTCTAGAGACGACTGATTAGCTTTGGTTTTACCAGAAATTTGGAGCGTTGGGTTCCACTAACCTGAAGTTAAGCAACGAATAAACGAATCGCCACCAGTGTTTCCTTGCTTTTCGGAACAAAAATAATCCATTCTTGACACGAATTGTGACAGAAAAGGAGGAGTGAGTCATGTACAGTAACGTAAATCATCGTAGGCTATGTATCACCCTTATGATTCGTCTGCATTGACTTCGAAATGAATTTCATTCCAAGAAGGTGTTATTGAGTGTGTGGTGGATTGCGAAGTAATAATTCACTGAAAGGACCTGCCACTAAACCAAATCATCAATGTTCTCTTCTTCTGTCTACAGTTAGACAGGCTGCATTCAGATTGGGTAGCAAAGTGGACAGGTTTCCTCAATTATCGAGGTGTTTTCTTTCAACAGGATAACGCCAGGCCACCTGCTGCTGTCAACACAAACCAAAAGATAATGAGCTTTTGTGTTAAGAGGTTTTACCGCAACCTCCCTGATTTCACGACATGACATCAGCTGACTATCACCTATTTCATGCTTTGAGCAATTCCTTTAGTCAGAAAATCTTGATAATCTTGATGTTGTGAAAACTGCCATCCAAGATTTTCTGATTCAAAACCACCGCAGTGTTAAAGTAGGGTTCTTCTATCGTAAAAATGGCATGGGAAATACGCTTAATCATAGGTAACGTTCGTTTGCGTTTTTTTTTTACTTTTCTTTAAAAGTAGTAAAAACGGTAGAAGTTTTTGCACTCATCCAATAAATTGTTTTGCACAATTTAAGATATGTTAAATACCAATTTCCTTTGATAAATAAAGTACAAACTGTTCTAAATTTAAATTGAATTTATCAAGTTCTGTACCCACACTTATATGTGATTGAGTAAAAATAAAATGTTATTCTGTAATTCATATAAATTGTTTTAAATAAAGATTTTATGCTATTTTATTTAATCTTGAAATATTCAATAATTTATTACAAGAGATACATTATCAAATAAATCATCATATTGTTTGAATTTCAAATTTGCATATATTTTGAAAGAATATTGAAACACTATCTTTTGATATATCGGATTTAATTTCCATACATCAAAGGGATTTTCAGTAAGAGTGTATATATTCAACAACTCTCGTTTGATGCTTTAGATTCTTTGAAATTCCCTATTCCAGACGGGGAGTAGGAATTACTTCGTAACAGAAGCAAGCTCTAAAATTGCAAGTTTAGTCATGCATTAAATTCGACATCTCAAAAGGGATTTAAGGAATAACCCAAGATAAATTTAAAACACAGAAAATACTCAAAATGGTCACCCAAAATGGAAAATACTCAGTCACAAAAATTGTGACTGAAAACAAATAGTTTAGTAAGTCTGAATATCAGAAAATTAAAATTTAATTCTATGAAGAAAAAATCTGAATATTAAATAAATAAATAATATTTTCTTTAAATGTAAAGTAAATTTAGAGGAAAAAATCTCCGAAATAATTAACTACACTTTTTTGCAGTTTAACTGTTTATATTGTACACATGCATATTTATTTACCTTTATAAAACCATAAATTAAAAATAAAATAATCTACATTTTTCTTATAAAACAAAAATATAGGCACGGTGGCTTAGAGGTGATGTATTTGACTCAAGATCCCAAGGTTGTTGATTCTACCCCGGTTGGTGTTGATAGATTTTTTGGATGTAAAAATCGTAGGCAAGTAACTTATAATATTATGAGGCACGTAAGAGATCCCTTATGTATCAATTTGACTCTGGTACTTTCGGCAACATTAAATGCCGGCAATATTGAGCAAACTTTGTCCAAATATTAAAATTATCTTAAAGTGAAAATTAGAAAAAATGAAGTAAAAGTTCTCGATGATTACTTTTGAAATTTGACAAATAAGGAAATTTACTATTAATTAAGCCAATAATCCAGGTAAAAATAAGCATTTGATAAAGTATTTCTGTAACAATGGGCTGTCCGCGAGGTCTAACATCTCGTAACTCCGGTTTCCTCCCGTCCAAATTTAAATTGTCACTTTTTACTAGAACAACTCTTCCAAACAAATTTGAGTGTCATTACAAAAGAATATAAATAGTGACGGATTATATAGTGTGCCCGCCGAAGTCCGTTTTCATCCCAATAATTTATAAACTGCAGGAGCTATAGTCATAAAAGTCGAGCGTAGGTATGCTAATAAATTACAGTTTTAAAAAAATCTAAAAAACACGCTTTTATACTGAAACAAACTAAAAAGTAAAAAGATAATTCTTAATTTAAGAATAAAATGATTAACAAGAAAATTAATGTCATTGTGGTAAAGCGTGGGTGCTCGATATGAATTGTAAAATAATTTCTCTTTTCTATTCCGAAATGCGGAGTTATTGTAAAATGTAGTACAAAGCACCACACACTTTTACCACAAACACATTAATTTTCTCGTTAATCATTTTATTCTTAATTTAAGAATTACTATTGTTTTTGTTTACTTTTTAGTTCGTTTCAGTATAAAAGTGTGTTTTTTTAGTTTTTTTTTTTTAAACTATAACTTTTTTTTTTATTTTTAGTTCGATCTACAATAAAAGCATGCATTTTAATTTTGTAAACTATCATTATTTATTGTTGAATTTATCCTTGAATTTGATATTTGGAGCTGGAATTAAAGGGTATTGGAACGCTCTATACTGATAATGTTAAAAAGGGCTTTTTCAATGTACCTTTTCTAAAAACCAGTTGGAATAACAATCCCAAATTTTTTTTGCACGTTAAGCATACATCTAATATCATACTGAAATGAGCTTTTTTGAAATTTCCATTAAATTTTTCTTTAAAATTTTTTTTATTTGATGTACAGTGAGAAAACAGTGTTTTCGACAGAAAAAAATTATAAAAAAAATGTATACAAAATTTTGCTAAAAGCTCATTTCAGTATATACTAGAATATATAAAGAATGTATCATGTAAGTTTTGTTGACATCAGATATATACTTTCTGAGAAAAGGTACATCGAACTTCAAAAGTGACATTTTGAGAAAAACACATTTTTATAAATAAAGTTACCTTATTAAAACATTCCAGCTCCATATTCCAAATTTTCAGCATTTTTTTAAATTTTCATCTTCTTGTTTCATTTTTTTAAGTCTTTTTACTTTTCTAGTCTCCTTAGTTTTCTGTAAATTGGCATATCTTACCCTTGTACTGCTCTCTTTGTCGAGATGTTCCATGCAGCATGTCGCATAATATCCTCGCTCTATGTTAAGTTTTTTTAAAATATCCAGCTTTGTTGCATTCCTTTATTAAAGGATGCAATAGCATCATATGTACCAAAGGAAAGTGTTTCTATGTGCACAAATGTCTTTTTGGGGACCGAGACCAAATAACATTATTAATGCTTTCATTCGGATTCTGTGTGTTTCCGTGCAAGCACTTTTTCAATAATTTGGATCGAAAGGTCCTAAAAATAGGCTAATGGCTTCAACAACAGCAACTGGAAGTTTATGTTTGTGGAGATAAAGTTTATTTTCCAATTGAGCCTTCTTACACTGACACCATGTGTCAAGACTGATGGACAAAATCCATGCTGTGGATTTTTATCCGTAGAATTTTGTGAAGAAATATTGCCCATATAGCTTGTTTCATACACTTTGCATTTGATAAATTTCTTCGAATGGCAAGACTATAATATGTTTGCAATTGATCAATATTGCTTCTGTTAATCTATTTTTGTCACATAATGCTTTGCCATCTGATAATTTTTGCCCCTCATTTTTGCTTTGAAACGTCGGAGGCGAGATCCCATCCGTTTCATAATATGCCTAAAGAAATTTTAAAAAATGACGTCAAACTTCAAGCTGACCCAAGAGGAAGTGCAATTTTTACCTTTTTTCTGTCCATTTAAATCGGTGACTCGCGTTTAGACGATTCTTTAAAAACAAAATTTTAGCACTTCTAATTAAGCTAGAGATAAAAATGAGGTATTTTTGGAAAGATAATGAGCTGAAGAATTTAAAAATGCAATAACCTGAAATTCACCTTTTAAAAAAATTTTACCTTTCCAACTCCCCTTAATCTTGTTCTTCAATAGATATTAATTAACGAGTCTGAGGGGCATTTATCTCAGAGATTCCGTCTCTTTTTATACAGGTCAAACTAATAAAAGTGTGTTAAGAAGAAAAAATTGGAATAAAAAAAAACATTTTAATGTACCACGTTTTTATAACGGACTATAAAGTATTACAGTCCTCCTTTTTGTCTCCCCACCTCCCTCTTCTTTTTTCACATTTCCATGTATTGTCATCCACTTCTGAGCTATGTTCCAAACTTCAAGTCCTAGCTCATCGGGAAGTCAGTTTAAAGTCAATTATAAAATTCCTCCCGGACAGACATACAAGGAAGTGAATTAATAAAAACATCGCACCATTGAGTGCCAATGGTATTATCACTTCCAAACTTATTACTTAAAAAAAGTATTTAACAGTCAGAACATAATTTTTTTCTCACATGCTCGAGTCTTTTTTTTTTTTCCATTTTCAAAATAATGTTTATATAATGCTAAGAAATTGCAACGCACCCATCCTCCCCTTTCTCACATAAAGAACTTTTTGCTTGTTTTATTTCTGCTAACTACAAGAGTATGCATTCGATTTTAGGGTTACAACTTAATCTTTTAGTGGCTAAATCTGGAATTAGCCACTTAAGTATATGGAATATATCGCCAGATCTGAAAATGGCATATGCAATAAGTCGCCAAATCAGAAAATGGTAAATGCAACAAGTCGCCAAATCTGGAAGTGGTATATGGAATTGTCACCAAATCTGTTTATCATTATTCCTGACGATCCTGATAAGGACAATTGAACAAAATTATGAAATTATTGTATTGTCATCGGTCATTGACAAGTGTGCAAAATTTCGAATTAATCTGACCTTTAAAAGTGGGTAAAAATTGAGTTCCATGATTCCGTTACATACAAGTGAAACTTAGAAAAGCGGCTTAAAAATACCATGCGCTACACAAAATACAACTTATAGAGGCACCTGGTGTTTAATTTTAGAGTTAACATTTTTATCTCAAGAACAATTGGAGATATACATAAAAGTAAATTACAAAGTTGCTTAGCATCATTGATTTAGTAAAATAAATAAATAAACCTGCCGTAAAGTAACATTAAAAATAGAAGGCGTGATATGCATATTTTTTTGGTTTCTTAACTGCCAATATTTGAACGCGAAAAAGTAAGGAAGAAAAGGGATAATGTCCCACTCGCGGCGTTATGATTTGTGCAACTTCATTATGAACCGCTTGGAGATCCAGGCAAAATTTCTTGAGGACATCATATAGACGGATGTGACATGCTGTGCTCTTAATACTATGCACAATAAGCAGTACATCAATTCATGATTTCTGAATAGTTTTATATGTGCTGTCAAGTTCGACGTCAAGTTCATTGGTCGATAAATGCCTGGTGATGAATATTAAATAACAGACTGCTTGGCCCGGTATTTAAGGTGACCCACTACCCTACAATTGTGAATTTTGCCAAAAATTGACAAATATTTTTATGATTACATTTCATAGGCCATCTTATAAGCTTTATAAAAGTACCAAGGCTTTTATTTTCCAATCACTAAAAACATAAACTACAAGCGTTGTAGTAAAGGCAAATGTCATTACTTTAAACAAGATGTCTGACTTTAAAACATGTTTTACTCGAAATGTGTTTTTAGAAAATACCCCAACAGGAACAGCGATTGCTAAAAAAGTTCTGAAAATAATTAACTGAAATTTTTTGTGTTTGTTCTGTATAAAGCAGAAGTGTTTTAACTTTAAGATTTACCAATCAGTGTTTTATTACAAAATTTACGGTATCTTATGTGAATATAATCAACTTTTTCTTCAGAAATTTCATATAATAACTAAGATAATGTGATCTAGTTTTTGTAAAAATTAAAATATTTCATATCCTGAAGATCAATTCAAAAATGAATAACATAGCAAGCAACATATTAGAATTGAAAATTTAAAAATTGTACATAAATCTGTCGTAGTCTCTCGCTACCTCTAAGATTATCAACTCCCATTCGGGTGTTTCCTGAATCTGACTGTGTTGAATGCATAATAAAATTACTACTTATTTTGTCAAATCAATCGTATTTATTGACTTTTCTTAATTAAGAGATTACACAAATACTATTCCACTTTAAGAACAGTAAAACACAGTGGAGAATGAGAAGGATTCGATAATCATGAACGACGGAATCCTATCTGAGTCTACGAAGGGACGACGCGTACAATTACAGCTACACACTTATACTTAATTGGAACAAATCAAACTAACCTGATTCCTTCTGTTATGGCAGGTTCGTCTAGCTGCTTCCTCACTATCTTGATTGGATTCCTTTAATAGGCGACTTCTTTCCCTGCTATTTCGCAGTTCTTTTATGAACTAAATTTATCCACAACGTTACAATAGACTCTACTCACAACGTCTACGTTTACACTTGAAAAAACACTGTCTCATTTAATTTCATTCTCTTCTCTCTTCATTTCATTCCCCCATCAATTCATTTCCTTATTCTAACTCGCTAAACCCGAACTTATATACAATATCTCATTTGCATAAATCACTCTTTGGTTCCCGGTGGAGATTGGTTGAAATAAATAAAATATTAAAGAGTACGAGGAGGTTAGTGAAACGCGTAAGCACCCGTCACAAATCTTTGGAACAGAATGGGACCCGTTTATGTTATTTTTTTGTAAATTTTGCGCATATTTTCCCATTTTAGTAATAATTTCTTTTGATCTTTTTAATGTTAGCATATTTTGCTTAAAAAGTACTAAACAAATCTAAAAACAACAACAAAAAATCCCTATATCTCCATTTTTAAGAAAGTTGTCGCAAGTAGTCGGATACCTTAATGAAGGCATGTTAACGGGAACCTCATACGTGTCAATACTCCATCCTTACTACGTTCAAATACCACAGGAGCCCCAAAAAATCAGGATCTATACCTCAAACAACATGAGAAGAAGGTACAGTGACATTTTATGATAATGCATTATAATATATATTGTTTGGCATCAAAATGCAATGGTCGCAATTTCATATATGAGATTTCCGGCAGTTAATTTATTCCATCTTTTTCAACCGAATACAATTGTTACAATGGAAGATTTTTTATTTCACAGTACGAAATCGCAATTTATGTTAAGTATAATGCGATACTTTTTAATAATCTACTTAAAAATTCTGTAGTCTTTAAGCAATTTTCAGAACCATTTTTGGAAAAAAAATTACATTTTTATGATAGGTTAAATAAATATAAATCTTGTTAGAAGGATAGTAGTAGCTTCAGTAAAGAAACAAAATGAAAGAGACAAATGGCTGATGTCTTCGGTTTTTAAGTTACAATATCTAGTTTCTTTCTTTTACAAATATTTTATTTTATTCTTTCCGAAACATTTCATTTCGAACGTAGTGGAAAAAAAGTAAAAATAAAAGGCAAACAAATACAATCCAATTCAAAGTTAACATGAATCAAAGATGTTTTTAGTTTTTCTTTGTTCGGACTCATAGTTTAACTAGTAAAACAGGGAGAGCGGAAGATACTAAAAGTAATGTATGTTATCGGAGGAAAGGAAACAGATTTCCTGATTTTCAAACGAATAAGCTCTTTATTTCGTGATAAAGCTTATTTTGTAGAGAAAATATTCTCTTTATTTTCTAACTCTTTCGGATTTTGAAAACGGAATTCGTTTGAAAGAAAATTTTAAAAGTATTTTTTTTGTAAATTGTTTTCTCAATATGATTACATTGTTGAGTTATTATTCCATGAGGCATTTTTTCTTAATTTCTTTCACATAACATATTTCTTTGTTAATAAGCATTTGTAACTATCAAAAGGTACAAGCGACGTCGTAAACTTGATAACTTGTTTGTTAATTCGAAGAGTAATATAGCTGCATGTACAACCACACAGTTAGAGTGGTAACAATTTATTTTATGTTTTTGTTTTCATTATTGTATTATACCATACAATGTCCAAGGGTCTCATGAGGATTGATTTTGTCTGGAGAGGAAATTATAAACAATTTTCTTTTAGATGCAATTTTTTGAAATTAAAATCGCATAAAATAAAGTGAATTGGTTTTCTTGCTCTTTATTTATTGAGGAATAAGGTTTTAAAAAAGTGTAAAATGTTTACAATATATAATCCGAATTTTAAAAACTATTTTAAAATAAAAAACATTTATCTACGAAATATTAATTAAATTTTAATTTGCGCGTGATGTTTTCTAAAATAGTAGATTTATTTTCTAGTAATAAGTTGATTGATTTTTTGAGTTAAACATATCCTTATTACACTGTAGCGAGTTTTTACATAAATAGAATAATAAATTGTATTTTTTAAAAAAATAAAGTAAAGTTTTAAAAAAATTTTTAAAAATTTCAATATTTTCAAATAAAAAAGATACGTATTACTACAATTATGAAGTTTAAAGAGTATTATACAATTTATAATTCTGTAAATTTTAAATATCAAAGGCCACTATTTTAGAAATTAGCATGCGCAAAGTAAAATTTGCTTAATATTTATTACAGACATGTTTCTCATTTTCACATACTTATAATTTTTAAAATTATGATAATATTTTAAATATTTCACACTTTTGGAAGCCTTATTCCTTTTATAAAAAAAAATTGCAAAAGAATCTAACCATTTAATTTTAGCTTCAAAGAAATGCATTTAATCAAAAATTGTTTTCATTTTCAGCTCTCGAGACAAAATTAACATCGCTGAGACCTCTTATTAATGTAGGATGCTCGTTATTTTTTATTACCAAATAAATGGTAATATTATATAAGCTATTTGATTTATAATGAAAATTTTCCTAAAAATAGCTTCTAAACTCATCACAGCTAGATTCCTCGTTGAGTGTGCGTAACAAATGCCGAAAGAACTGTACTTATATGATTCATACCTTACGCGAAAAATATTAAAAAACGTAGGAAGGAAAAAACAGCAGTATTTGCCAATATTTATAATGGTAAGTGCTAAAAGTGCCGTCCTGGCATTTCGAGGCATGCTTCAGTGCACCGTGGAATGGATGGGTCCGTATGCCGCAGCAGTTCTCAAACTTTCAATATTTGCGACCCAATATCCAATCATAATTTTCATCGCGCCCCCTTTCTTTACAATAACAATGTATTGTATTAAATAATATTATATTATGACTCTAAGGCTGCAATATGACTTTAACCTGTTAAGTGCCACCAGCGTATATAAATGTTTTGCTTGCCCAAAGCGTTAATTGCTATCCATAAAACTATTACGAAGACTTTGGAATACAACAATAGGATCTTGACAGTGTTTGCGAAGGATTTACTTATTTCAGAGGATTTTTTTCTTATTTATCCCCCCCCACACACACAGTACATCTCATACCTACTGGGAAAATGGTGTCATCGGGGATCAAATCACGTACCTTTTTATCTGCAGTGAAGGGATTAATTTTTAACAGTAGAAATTATTAAGATAAATGTTATTTTTATATATAATTTTATATTTGTGTGTGACAAGCCCGTGGCGTCACTGGTAATTATTAAACGTGCTCTGATAGTATCGTTAAATTAATTATAAAATATATTAAGCAGTACTGATACATTTAAAAGTTAATTATGTCAGTGTAAATATGCATTTCACTTTTGTTCTGTCTAAATGTATTTTGTTTGTTTACTTTCAATAAATTAATGATTTTTTAAACAATTATTTGCTTACAAATTCTTAATATGCTCGTGCCCCTTTCGTTAAGTCATCAAGCTCCCCTAGGGGGGGGCAACCCACAGTTTGAGAAACGCTGACCTAAGTACAAACAGCATGCAGACAAGAAACTAAGTCCATTTAGTCACTACGTCCAATTCCTTGCGATTGTCTTATCACAACGTTTCTCAAACTGTGGGGCGCGATCCCCTATTGAGGCGTGATAACCCTACGAGGAAGGCGCGAGCATATCGAAAAGTCGAAAAAAAAAGATTTAAAAAATTACAAATTTACTGAAAGAAAGCAAAGAAAAATACATTCTGCATAATAAAAGCAAAATACACATTTACTTTGATATTAATACACTTAATACACTTATAAATGTATCAGTACTGCATAAGGTATTTGATAATTAATTTTTCAATACTAAGTTAAGACATAATTAATAATTACTAGTGACTCCCAAGGGATTGTCATTTTCAAAATAATATACAAAATTTAATACTTAGCTTGGTAATATGTAATATTTATAATTAAAATCGTATCGTAGCTTTAGCGTCAAAGTAAATTATTATTGAGCTCAATACTTTGTTATTGTATGGGAGGGCGGGGGGGGGGGAGGCACGATGAAAATTATGATTTTAAATTGAGTTGCAAACATTGAAAATTTGAGAAACACTGTCTTATAGGGGGGGGGGAACACCACAACGTGAGATCTGTTGATCACTGCTGCCATAGAACTGGACCAATATGTCCGATCTAACTATCAGCTGGATAGTTCCATATACAGCCGATCACGTACAAGATCACATAAATTCGCCGGAGTCCTATCATAAAACAACATGCATCATCATTCCTTCTTCATCACTTATTGTATTTTTCCCGTAAACTGTGGATCGTACATTTCCATGTACGTGTTTTATGTACTTCCAACGAGAAATCGGGCTGTGCAGTGTTTGGGTGCTATTTTCGGGACACCCTGTATAATGTAATCAATTACGGTTGGCTTCATGTGCATTGACATCATTTATTAAATTATCATAGTACCTTTGATTTTAACATTTTTTTAAAAAATTATTTTAGATGCATTTTTTTGTCAATCTCAAATTAAATTTTATTATATAATATAGAATCATTGTTTTTTTTATGCATGTCTGAAGAAGCTTAAGTTATGTATGAATTGTATAAGAGATTACAAAAAAAAAATTGAAATAAACGCTTATCGATTTCAATTAGACGTTTGTTATAAGAAACACAGATCTGTAGCAATGATAAATAAATTCAAAGCTAAATATTTATTTAACATATTCAATTCATATATCTAAAAGTAAAAAGACATTAAAAAAGTAATGTCTCCATAGTTATTCAGTATTCGAAAATGTATATCTTAATTAAAATTCTTTATAAAACATTTTTTTTTCAAATGAGATTTATATTTGCTCACAATCCTTTGCAGACATGGCAAGTCCTTCAAGAGAGATCGCCATTTCAGTGGTGGTGGCCTCATCATTAACACATTTTTGATTTAAGCTCTCGTCGTATGCTAAACAATGCCGTGATTTAATTTGCCGAGAGTACTAGAGCCACAAATTGATCATCAAGGCATCATTTTTATAACGCATAATCACATGACGTGCGTGTTTATGATTTTAGCATCCAAAGATCTGTCAACTCTGGCCGGGATCGAACCTACAACCTCGGGCTTACAAGGTGGTCACACTACTTCTAAGCTACCGAGACGACATCTCTAAAGAACTAAAGAACTTTAACTTGATTCTTCCGTGGTAAAAGATGTATGCGCAAATTAGTTTATTGTGCAAATTATTTATCGACACAAATACACAAACAATAAAAACAAGATGAACTGTTTTATGAATCAATAAATTTATTTTTTTATTAAAAAGATTTACACGCATTGTTATTACTAATGCAACCCCATTGTTGATGTCAGAAATTCATCGTGGCTTGATTGTTCCAACGGCAGCTTTGGGCATTATTCAGATGACAGTGAGAAAAGCTCTCATCGGTTTTGACAGTAATACTTTTTTTTGCTGGTAATAAATATTTTAAACCAGATATATAAATTTTTTTATCTAGGCTATTTTAATCTGATTCTAAAATACTGATAAATTAAATTTCGGAGATATTTTAATGCAGTTAAAATATAATTTAGCTTATACTTATATTTATGCCAGAAAAGACAATTTTAAATTCGATATCTAATATATAAAATTCTCCTGTCACAGTGTTTGTAACCAAACTCCTCCGAAACGGCTAGACCGATTCTAAAGAAATTTCGTGCGTATATTCAGTAGGTCTGAGAATACGATGTAAACTATTTTTCATTCCGATATTGCAATTAGTTAAAAAGATATTAATTAAAAGCCTTAAAACGCCTAATTGTTTTACTCGTGCGGGTTGTTTATTTGGCAGAACTTCCATTCCGTTTCAGCCGAGCGGTGATATGACGTTTCCACCATCTTAAAATTACCATCCAATTTTTATTGTTTAAATCAGACACAAAATAATTACAGAATCGGAAAGATCATTTATTTCGCCACAATACGGTATAAATGTTTTTGCAAAATAATGATATTTTCAATTTTTTAAGAATTTTTTATTAAAGGGTTAAAACTGATGCGTTTTTATGCAAATTATTCTAAATTGTTGCGTATGAATTTTTTTTCGTGTTATTAAAACGATATTCTACACTAAATAACTTCAAGCCTTTCTCTTTTAGATCCAGTCATTTAAAAAATAATATTCTCAAAACTTTTTTTAAAAAGATTTTAAAAAAAATACTCAAAAATTTAACTTAACATTAAATACCTTAGTCATTTATGAAGATAATCGCGCGAAACTTTATTTCCGTGTGTAAAAAAAAAATTATCCGTAATCTGTAGGAGGATTGAAAAAATTGCTTAAAAATTACGGATTTTAAATTTTTTTTTTTGTGAGTTTCGTAAAAAACCATTTCTGAGAGAAATAATTTAAACAGTATTTTTTGTACATTTTTTTTTTATTTAAATGTACTTTATTTTTGCAATTAATTTGTGAAGTTTGAAAGCATTAACTTAAAAAATTATGCCCTAAATATAAAAAAATTTATAAAAAATACGCGATTTTACAGTTAGCCAAACCTTGGAGTTGAAAAATAGTTTTGCGCCAAAGACCTTTGAACTGTTTAACCGTCGACCGCATCTAACTCAAGGGTTACACTAAAAAGTTCTGCCTTAAACAGGGGGAAATCAGTAAATTTGGCGAATAAAAAAAATGCGAGTGAAAAAGTTATTTTTGCTTCAATTTACGTCATTTTTTCTATAGATATTTTTCAAAATTAAATCATTATAGATGCTAGATTAAGATGACAAAATGTATTCAATACATTTCTGAGACTCATTTAAAATATTTATCAGTATCAAAATTTTTGTTCTCTTTCATAAAACTTATAGTTTACTTTAAAATAATGCCTAATGTATAAATATTTTTTTGACATATAATTTCATAATAAAAACGCAAAATTTGCCCATTTCGAATTTTTTTTTTAATTATTCAATTACATAAGCATAACTTCCTTAGAAAAAAATAAAAGCTATGTTCAAAATAAAAATCTTCATTATTAATTGCGTGTTATTAATATATCAAAAATCACTAAGTTGGCATGTCACAATTAATTGCTAAATGAATATTTTTAATCAATATTAGTATAAAATGATTAATTAATTTTGTTTTGTTTTTTATGATTTCTTCTAAAATGAATAAATATATATGAATGAATTTAAATGAAAATGAGTTTTAAAAAGTTCATTGATCATTTAGAATCAGTGATTAAAAAAATAAAATGCCGAAAACTATCTTTTTTTTTAAAGAATTTTTTACAAAACAATGATATTTTGCATATTTTATGATTTTTTTCTAAAATGAATCAAAAACGTTGCGTTTAAATAAAAATGATTTTTAAAACTTTTAGAATCAGTGATTTAAAAAATAAAAAGCCAAAAACCTTTTTGAACAAATTTTAACAAAACACTCAAAATACTTAAAACAATCATTTAATAATTTCTTCTTTTATAAAGATAATTGCATGAAACTTTTTTCCCGTGTGTCGAACATTTCAAAATATCCTCACAATTTTACTTCAAGATTTAAAATAGTAGTAAAATTTTGTAATTTGAAAAATTTCTACTTTTCTGTCTTTTTTCAACATACAACTATTTTTAAAAAGGCTACATTTTCGTTTCCGGGGACTAAAAAATTGCAACGAAAGAATTGAAAAGTGAGTGAGTGATTTATAAATTCGCACTGTTCGCCTATTCGAGGGTTTTTGAAGACGGACCTCGAAATTTTCAACCATGGTCAAGTGACGAGGACAACACCTAAGCTTTTACCCACCTCTCCTAAGTACCACACCAACGCAAGAACAAATTTCGAAAAAGGGAGTTTTAATGCATAGTTAAAGAAATCACTCACATCGCGCATACACACACATAAGTGCTATCGTCCTGAGGGAAACAGGAAATTCCCATGGGGATTAAGTTATTCACTGGTAAAAGCTCGTGCAACGCCGGGCTAAGCGGAGAGGAAAGAAACAAAGAAGTAAAAGTAATTTCGAGAAATAATATTGGAAGTGCTGATTTTGCGAAGAGAAGGGAAAATGTTAAACGAGAAAGCCACATGACACGCACACACGGGCCATACACTCGCATCGTACGCGTCACACCCACACAAAAGTGTTGGCGTCAGAAAGAAAGGAGGAAATTAACAAGGGGATTCAGTTATACCCTCGGTAAAAGCCCGTGCAACGCTGGGCCGGGTCAGCTAGTATATATATATATATATTAAAGAACTCATTGGGATAGTAAATACATTTATCAATTTTCAGAAACATTATTATAAACTTCATTCAATACAGCAGAATCCTAGTTTTACATAAAAAGATAAACTAATAAATTATTTCTATTGCATTATATACTGCTGACAAAGATATCAAATTAGTTTTAATAATACGTAATTAGTTTTATTTATTAATGTAAATAAGTCTTAAACAGCATAAATTAAGTTTTTCTTTCTAGGTAAATAGGATGTTCTTTTAAAATATAAACATTTAAATACTTCTCTTCTTAAAGCATAAATGGCAATATGTAAGCTAAAAAAATAATAGTTATTTATTTTACGAATTATTTTTTCTATCAAATTGTTATTATAATATAGGACATTTCCAAAATAATTTTAATACAATTCCTATAATCATTGCTATAATTCATAATATTAATCAATTATTCATAATCAATTATTTTAGTAAAAATAGCGTTTATACTTATTCATATTGCTGCTTATCTAGTGTTTTTTCCCTTTTCAAACATGCTAATTGTATTTAGATTACTGAATCTGGCAAGAACTGGTTTACTACTCTTTTATTCGACAGAGATGCAAGCATTTTTAATGATATTTTTAGGTATGTAGCATTTTAATTAATAATGGATTCAAAACGTTTATACATTATATCCCATAACATTTTACTCAGTATTATAAACTGATATGTGAAAAGTTGTCAATCTGTAAAAATGGTTAAACTATTGTTTTTAAGAAGCGGTCCCCACTCTGCATTGTTTGTTAATAATGCAGCATTGGTTTTCATATTATTTTCGAAATTTCAACTACCTTACTTAAACTTTAATATTCAAATAATTTTTGTCTCACTTATTGAGTACATTAAATATTATATATGTTTGCATATTATATAGCTTTTACTGTTATTTTTTCTGTATATAATTAATTGAATATTTTTAAGATATTCTAATTATTTGCACCTTCCTTTGCAGTTAAATAGGTCACTTGCCATTACACTGCTACTAAATTTTAATCTCAAGTCTCTAAAATGTGTCTGAAGTTTCCACCATTACCATAAACTGTCTCGGTGCCTTCAAAGGAAATTTTTAGTTCATTTTGCTAATCTATGATTTCGATATTTCCCTAAGCGGATAAAGTGAGCTCAGGAAAATGAAAAGTGTTAGCTTAAGTCAAGTTAAATTTTAACTAATAATCCCATGTAAGCTATTGGTAATAAACCTTTCAGTTGATAGTTATAGGGAAGTGAAGATTATTATGCTACAGTAGAATTCTCCCTAAGAATGCCCGGTTTATTTCACGTGAAGGCTTAAATATTTTACTTGTAATAACTCTTGATATTAAGATTGTTCCTTAGTTATTTTAAGACTGGATATCATGATTTGAGAACTTGCTTTAAAATCACATTATTATCTGAACCAGGCATTATTATCTGGCACATTATATCTGGCACCAACATGCCTATGGCACACGGTACACGTCTCAGTGGCACACTACATCACTCTACAAATTTGTCAATTCTTGAGTGGAAGGAAATTTATACTTTTGAAACGGAACTTTTTTGACTATATCTTCAGAATTACGGAAAACAACATTTATAGAACTATGAAAAATCTAAAATATAATCCTAGTGGTAAATCGACAGTTATTTAAAACTATTTGATGTCATTAAAGAAAGGATTTAGTTAGGTTTTTTTTTTAAAGAAAATTGAATGTACTCTGTTTTTTGCTTTTGATTCTTCATATCTACTGAACTAATCTTTCCTCATATAAAAAATATTTTGTTTTTTGTGAGTCCGTAAAGAAATTGTCTAACAAATGAATGTTCAGAATCGTTTCAAATAAAAAGTCAAATTATACCCCAGATATTGCGATATGAAGTAAAGCAGTGCAAGGACATGACTCGCATCGAAACATTTATTTTATTTTATTGAGCTATATTAAAAGCAAACACCTACATTTTATGATATTATTTCTTATTTTAATAAATGTGTTTAGAAGATACATAATAATAATACAATTTTATTTTATTATTTATATTGAAGGTATAGTTATATTTTATGTTGTTTATTTTTATGTTAGTAAATATCTTTAAATGATGCATAATCTGAATATAAAACCATTTTAAATCTGTATTCTTGACATCTATTCACTAACTCTGGATGCATTTTCACTCGAATAGCATTGTTTCAAATATTTTTTTACAGCGTGGCACCCTTAATCATATTGGCAGATTTGCTTGCCACAGCTACAAAGTTGCTGATCCTTGATCTTTCAGGAAATGAAGCATATTGATGAAACAACCACTTTGTTAAAAAATTATCATATTGTAGGTTTAAAACATTTTAAGCTAGAACAAATTCATAAATTACCCTTATTTCTTGAATTCGCATATTAGGAAATAAAAGAAAGAATCTGCCAGCGAAAAGGGAATTGAAAAAGCATATTCAAGAAAGATTCTGAACGTGAAATGTATTCGTATTATTTAAAGCACTAAACGACCATTTAAAGTTTATTTGATAACAGGAAATAAAAATAATAAGAAGAACAAAGCTCTAAATCAAAGGAATAACTTCAAAATCAAAGTTTAAAAATCATTTATTCTTTGCATTATGAAGCCTACAATGTTCACTGGAAAGCTGAGATAAATCCAACTAGAGAAAATATAAAAATAATTAGTGCCACGAGAATATTTTTTGTTTATTCTTTAAAATTAATAAGTTTTTAAAAAAAAAACTATATATAGCTACTCGTAAAATAAATTTATAAGAGGGAGAATATTAATGTCGCACTGTTCAGCTACACGAGGGCTCTTGGTGACGGACCTCGTAATATTAACCATGGTCAAGTGACGAGGAATACACCTGAGTTGGCGCCCCCTTCTCCTAACTACCACATCAAATGGATGACGTTAGAGCTCTTTACAGATTAACATATATCTCTCCTTTACACGGCGGGTCTTCAGTGGTACTGGGCTCGAACTCATGACACGCCAGCTATGAGTCCGATGCATTGACCACTTGGCTACCACGGCCAAATAAATTTATGAGAGTCGGTTATATTAAACACACAAAAAAGCAAATAAAAATAAAACTATAATGTTTATTAACAGTCAAATAAGGTTTATTTGCTTATATTTGCTTCATGACTTCTAGTCATATTCCAGAATTAGCTAATTCAGATATATCCTGCATTTATTTATGATACTCAGTTTATTTTTCCTTATGTTAAGGTGATTCAATCAATGAATTTTAAAAAATCAATGAGAACTATTACATAAAAAAGATATATTTAAACAAGAAAGAAATGTTTTTATAGAATTTTATTGGATAATTTACGGCATACGTGGAATAGTTACTGATGAATTCAAAAATGATAAATTTTTCTCTTTTTACAGAAACTTCAATTTAAATTATTTCTTACAATTTTATTGCACGAAGACCTGTCCAAGAACTTTTGTGAATTATGGTGAATATTTTAATATTCTCCCAGTTCCTGGTATAGGGATAAAAAAAAGAAAAAATCTTCCTTACCGTCGAAGTTCTTGGACCTTCATAAATATTTATTGGTAAAGTAAGAAAAAAATATTATAATTTATAAAATTGTATTATATTTTATCCATACACATGAAATACATAATGGATGCTAAAATATCTTTCATACTGTCAGATGTATTCCAAGTGCAGACCAATTGATATACTACATCATAGAAGGATAAAATTTTAGAAAAATAGGATCGCTTAACTGTTGTATACATTGCATTATATTTTCAATAACTTAACATTATATTAAACAGCCAACAACACAAAAAATAGTTTGTTCTTTAAGGAGTAGTGGTATTTGATGAAGAAAACCGTATCGAGGTTACATTCTATCACTTAAATCACTGTATTTTTTTCTTTTTTTCAAAAAAATAGATATAGTTTACAGATAGATACAATCCCAAATTATACACATAAGTATTGTGATAAAATAAAACTGAATTTACTGAATCAATTTAGTTTTATATTAAGGTTTCTAACATTTTCAAAGTTAAACGACTGAAATAATTGAATGTGTTTTTACCTCTTATATATTATAAATTTAACTAATTTATATAGAACACCAGCAAAAACATAATGTAGAAGCTAATAAGCATGCTACTTTGGTAATCTCGACTTTACTAACATCTTTATTAATAAGAAAATAACTAAATATTTCAATTTTATAAAATTTGTAAAATATATAAATTTATTTATGCAAGAATATCAATAATTGTAATTATTTTCACACACTCACAATTTTTTCCCTTCTTGTTCTCTGTGGTTGATAAATTTCTGTTTCTGTCATTTCAAAAATTAACTTAAATTTTATTCTTAAGTTGTTGTATTCTTTAATATGGCACAGGTTTTGCCATATTAAAGAATATTTACTAGTCGTATATAGTGCATCAAAAATCATACATATTTGCAGGTATTTCGTGCTCATTCACTATTCAGACTTGAAGTCTCAAACAAATTTTTATTTTCCTTTTACCCATATAATCATGTCTGAAAAAGGTGTTTTTGTGTTGTACCATTTAGCTTCCAGAATGTGAAAATATATTCAAAATAAATAGAGAAACTCATTAATCTCTTTGAAATTTGATATTCTTCAAAGGCATTGAATTTTATTTTTGTTGAATTCAAATTTGTTGAGAAATAGTCTCGCAATTAGAGAGATAATCTTTTTTCTCGAAAGATCAAAGGAGCTCTGAAAGCTAAAACTAAAATCTATGTATGTACAAGCAAATTTTGGTAATAGGAAACTAGAGGAATTGATATAATTAAAAAGTGGTTTTTTTAATTGTCATTTAAAAATTCGTCAAGGATTCATAAGAATATTGCTCAAATTGGAATGAAAATTAGTTTGTGTATGTAAAAAATAAATAAATAAAACAAAAGAGGACATTTTAGGAAATATCCTAAACTTGACAAAGACAATATTAAAATGTTAATAGTTACAGAAATGCTTCAATTTGTTTATCACTCTGTCAATGTAATTTATAAATTAAAGATGAAAAATATTATATTTTCACTCACTTCTTATGAGATTGAGTGGGAAGAGCTTAACCCTTTCGAGACGAAGGAGGCAAACGCGTGCATACCACCACGGCCGGAGGGTTTTGTGTAGTTAAGCCTAAATCGATGTAATCGGCATACAGATGTCTGAAATATCATTATCATAAAATTCACAATTATTAGAACAATCATAATAGATTATTTGTCATTATCACTACTCTTAGATTCTAATTTAGAATCAATTTTGTATTATTCTGATATTCCAAGTTCAGTTAAAAATTTTAGATGCTTCGATCTAGTAAAAGTTATTAAAAAAAAGGAACATTTTGTCTACTAGATCTAATTAACCCATTAAAAACTACACTGCAAACCCAAACCTAATGCTCTAGCGAAAATAAATCTCTCGTCTTCGCTATAAACACGAGCCACGTGTTCATTTGAAGAGCGGTTATAAAGCATTCAATTCAGAAACATTCCCTTCCCCTTATGTTTATAAAACAAAAACCACGTGTAAGTGAGTAATATTTCTCTCATTTCGAGAGGAAGTTCAGATCTACATGTATCTCAAAACTTATGGGCATATGATGCCATCTATTGCCAAAAAATTGAGCTTAAAAACGTTCCAATTGCGTGGCTCAAATATGAGACGCTATGCTACTGTCGGTGTTTCGTGCTGGCTCAAACATCGCGAAGTTAATAACTTCCCGCTTAAAGCAATACGACTGCCATTGGTGATGTACCTCGTAATTTTAAGCAAAGGTAAAGTGACATGGATGGCATTTAAACATGCACATCTTCCCCCTAACTTCCCCACCCCACCAACGTGAGATTATTTAACCAGGATAGATTTAACGTACATAAGCCCTTCTATATCACGGATTTCCAATGACATCAGAACTTAAATCCTAGACTCGACAATGCCGTCTTCAAGTTCGTGACCATGACCACTAGGCTACTGTGGTCACATTTGTTGAGAATACATTTAAGCGTATAAACTTAAATTCCTCATAAATAAATAAACTTTAAGAACGATCTAAATATTTAAAAGGAAAATTAGTGTAATTAGATCACATTATTCGTGAAATTTTAAATACAAATGACATTAGAAAATATTGTAAATGATAAATCTTACATATAGAAAAACTAATTTGCCACTCAGATTTTTAAAATGAATCAATTGATTACTTATAAAATGTTATCTAAAACTAAAATACATGGCTCTGAAAAAAGAATTCTTTGAATGGCGCTGCATTTTGGCAACTTAGCCTTTGTAGACGCTGTAATTCCATAAATGTGAGAGCCATTTCATGGTGGTACCATCTAATGGTGGCATTATCTAACGGGGGTACCATCTAATGGTTGTACCATCTAACGGTGACATTATGTAACAGTGGCACCATCTAACGGTGGCACCTTCTAACGGTGGCACCTTCTAACGGTGGCACCATCTAACAGTGGCACCATCTAACGGTGGCACCATCTAATGGCGACCTGTTACCAAATTGGGAGGCTCGAATTTATCTTTAATTCAAGTTCTCATAGGATGCTAAATAGTTCCATGATTTCTTTTGTCAAGAGTACCAGAGCCAAATTGATACTCAAGGGAGCTTCTACATGCCACATAAACATATGACATGCGTGCCTACGATTTTCACATCCAGAAAATCTTTCGACTCCAGCCGCTGTTGAAACCGCAACTTTCTGTTTACGAAGCGGGGTTTCTACCTCTAAGCCACCGGACCCAAGTATAGTTGGTAATATTAATCTGTATGAAACTTAAGTTATTTAAACATTAATATTTTTTTATCCTGCATGTTACTAACATTTTACTATAGAATGCTGAAATTCCGTTTAGATTTAAAAATCAAGTGCAACGGTTCTGCAATGAATATAATGCTTGTGAAAAATATAACTACAGTAGAACGTTGTTTATCCGAATGTTTATTATCCGGAGCGTCAAAAATCCAGACTAAAGTCCGGATACGTCTTCGAACAGTGCAATGCTCAACCCTGGTTTCGTGTGAGGCCAAAAGTGACGGGAAACCCCAAGGTGAGGGATATTTGGGGAATTTCAGTTAGGTGATTTGGTAAATATCTGCAAGGAATATTAGGTCAGTTTGATTCCAAGTGAGGTGGTGTATACGTGCTCTTTTGTTGAGTTTTGTTGATGTAGAAGCCTAGATGGCATGCGATGCAGAAGACTGTGGATTACAGTACTAAATGATGATGCGAATGTCCCTTCCGTGCAAGAAGAATCCGACCTGTCGATGATGCACCGGTTAAAGATGAAAACAACAACAACGAAAGTAGCAAGGGTCTAACAAATGCTGATGCTTTTTCTGCGTTAGAGACAGCTATGGAATGGTACGAACAGCAATCAGAGTGCTCTCCTACTCAACTACTTCTGCTGAAGAGAATCAGAAATCTTGGATTGAAAAAAAACGAAGGTGTGCAATGATACAGCGAAAAATAAGTGATTATCTTCCACAATCAAGGTAAAATTGCGACCTATTTGGTTTTTCTTCAAGCACGCTTCCCGCAAGTGATGATTAGTGCTCAGTATCATATACTGAATGGATCGCATTTGGGTTTCGGTTATCCGAACGGTGTCCGGTCCCAACTGATTCGGATAAACGACGTTCTACTGTAACGTAATATCCGACGTATAGCGCACACTCTGAACACAAAAAATATGATCGAAAAATACCGGTGGGCCTTATACGCCCGATATAAAAATGATAGCTTGCAAAAAAACCCAATAATAATAAAAGGGATGAGCGTAAGAAAATTTTAACTTTTCTGAAGATAACAATGTTGTTTATTTAAATGAAATACAACTCCAAATGAACTTAGGGTTGCAGTTGTAGAAGTATACTATTTTTTCAATAGTTTGGGATGATACTTCGAATAAACAACTTTAAAATATAACAGCATTGCACACGTACATTTCAGGTTTGCTTCTCAAAAGAAGGGATGCGTGCTATACGGTGGGTACACCTAAAGATTAAAAAATGTAGATTGACGGTACAAGTGCGCCTTATACGCTGGATTTTACAGTATGTTAATATCGAGTGCTAATTAGAGAGGTAGTAGTTAGCTTTTCTACTGTTTGTTTTGAAACAAAATTTTAGAAATATCTAGTTTTAACAAAACAATAAATAAATTTTTTTGTGAGATAATATTCCTGATTTTGTTGTTGTTAGAGATTAGAAGTTATTTTAATAAAGCGTTATCTGTTCATACTAATTAGAACACGTAATAATAAAATACAATATGCTGCATAGTGTATAAAAATATTAAAACTGAATTTAGTGTATGTGTGTATAAAATAAGTTATTTATGTTAAGTTACAAATGTTGAAATACCAGAGGTAAATCGAATGTTTTCTGCAACTCATCACTTTTTATGCTATGTACAAAATAAGTTGAATGATTATAATAACATCTACAGAGAATGAAGATGCCAATCCAGTAAAGTGGTTAGCGACGATGATTTCTGTTCAACAGGACCTGAGTTTGAATTCCATGGATGCTGTTAATTTTTAGTGCCTCTGGGTGCTCTGAATAGCCATCGAACCACAAGTAATCTCGTGAGGCTGGTGGAAGGGGAAACGTGGTGGGGGAAACCTGACATCCCTCAGGTTGTTATTTCTCAAATAAGGGGCAAAATGAGACAAAATATAATGTCACCTGCATAGTGCTCCAGTCTACGGCTAACGACAGGCGTATAATCTAGCCCTTTGCCACGATGATTTCTGTGGGTCTCGATTTGTCACATGCCGAGCAGGCGGCATTAGTAACAACAACAGTAAATAAATTAAATGAAAGAATACAAACCTTATGTGCCTAAAACCCATCCTAAAAATTCAACGATTTATATATATATATACATATATTACATTACAAAAATATACAAAATATAGTTATAAACCTAAGATAACTATAGTCATGATAGAATAGTCTTAGCCACAGTAGTACTAGAGCAAACTCCTGGCCTTAGGAACCAGGATTGCAGGTTTAAACAATGTTTTTCGGCCAGCCAATCTTCACCTGAATTTGCCATTTCTCTGGGCCATAGGGAAAGCTAGAAATTTCTAGAGAAGAGTTTAACTATTATTATAAATAAAACCATAATCTATTAATGTAAAACGATATTATTATAGCCTGTAATAATTACTAAAATATTTTAAAATCAAAGTTAAAACTATTAGATAAAGACTTTCCTCGTGAGTACTGCAAAACTTATTCCCTGGCAATGGACAATTTATTATACACACACACACACACATATATATATATATAATGTGTAATAATTCCTTCTAGTATAATTTTAATTAAGTCTTTAAAATACTTTTTAATTCTTTGGTTCAAGTAACGAGTTGGTCTTAATCGAAATCTAACAGTTCCCGCTCGTTTCCAACCAATCACGGCTCCCGTTAGAAAGGAGTCACGCGACCTTCACCGCGATTGTGTAAACCCATAACGCTGTGTGCTCTCCCTCTTTGTCTTTGTGTTTGTCATGTAAAATGCCACTGCTGATTGCTTCCGTCTGTCTGCTTTTGCGTTTTTAGATATTAGGTTTTGTGTGAACTATTACAATGTCCTGATCAGAAAAAATACAAAGTTACAAGTACCAAGTCACCTCTAATATGCCCCAATTACAACATCAACATAAAATTTAATAAGCGAAAACAAAAATTTCATGCAGCCTAGGTCTCTACATATATATATATATATACAAAATAGTTATAAACCTAAGATAACTAGTCAAGACAGTAAAAGTATTAGCCACAGTAATACTATAGCAAACTCCTGGCATTACAAACCAGGATTGCTGGTTTAAACAAAGTTTTGCGGTTAGCCAACCTTCACCTGTATTTGCCAATACTCTGGGCAATAAGGGAAGTAAGAAATATCAAGAGAATTTTAACTAGTACAAATAAAACCACAATCTATTAACATAAAACGATAAAATTATAGCCTCTAATAATTACTAGTATGTATATGTAAAAATCAATGCTAAAACAATTTGATGAAAAAACTTATAGAAATAACCATTTTTTCCCGCGCGATAGAAAGGAGTATATCAATAACACATAAAATGAGTCAATTATGATAAAATAACATTGAGTCTATATATATACATTTAAAAACTCTGAATATTGTTTTAAAATTTATAGGAAATAAGAGTACAGCCCAGACATGTACAATGGATTTTAGATAATATATATAATTATTAATTTATTTAGCTTATGGCACCAGCTATCGAATAACTGCACAACTCATGAAAAATTCTATTCTTATTAGATATTGTCATTTCACTGTGAACTAATAGAAATATAACTGTAAATAAAATTAGCAGGGTATCCATGTTCAGTAAAGTTAGTAAAATTTTTTTGTACATTAGATTTATCACTAACTAATACATTCTTATAATAAATATATTTAAAAATAATATTTCTGTATATAGATATTGATAAATTCGAATTCCAGTATTTCACTTTAAGATTGTTTAAATTAAAATCATTTCTTTTATCATATATATATATATATATGTAATAATTCCCACTAATATAATCCTTTTAAATATCTTTTAATTGCCAATGGTCCATCCCTTCAGGACAAACGTTTTAGTAATAAGTTAACCCGCCGCCTAACGAGAGTATTTTAAACTACCTCTAGCTACCCACTCAGATCATATGATTTGAGACGCCTATAAATAGCGAGATTCCTGGAGACCAGCTCTCTTTCGCTTCTGTACTTTGTCTGCGTAAACATGTAGCCGGCTGCAGTGTGTTTTTGTGATGTGTTGTCCTTGTCTTGCTTTTATGTGATCAAGATTAATAAACCGATTTAATTAACCTCAAGAATGTTTCTTCAATATCAGTTTAAAGAATCCATTCCAACGAATATCGTCGTATTACATATATACATAATGGCTGTATATACACTGGTGTGCAAAAATTAAGGACGAGACGGTTTTTTCAATATAACTTTGTACAAAAGCATTCCAAATCAACACATTAATACCGTAAGATCCCCAATACGTAAGGACATGAGTAATGTAAGCAACACTTACTAAAAGAGAAATCAGAGGGATAAAAAGAAGCTTTATTGAAAAAGTAGCATGGAACGCAATGCGACTGAAGGCCGAAACATCCCTGTGATGGGTGTCCAGCAAGAAATATCCGGTCTTTAGTAGGGGATATGATCTCCCCTGACTGCTAGGCAGGTTTCACAGCGTCTGCCCATGCTGAGAATGAGGGTGTCAATGAGTTGTTGAGGCATTGCTGCCCATTCGTCTTGCAGCGCCAATCGAAGCTCCGGAATCGTTACTGGTGGTAAGGTACGAGCTGCCAAGCGTCTGCCTAGAAAATCCCATACATGCTCGATGGGATTGAGATCCGGAGATCGTGCCGGCCAATCCATACGTTCAATATCCTCACTCTCTAAGAGCTGTTCGGCAGCTACTGTGCGATGACATGGTGCATTGTCGTCCATGAAAAGGAACTGCGGACCCATAGCGCCTCTAAAAAAGACGCACACATGGAAGAAGAATCTCGTTACAATAACGGGTCCCGTTGACTGAACCTGCGTCGAAGATGTGAAGGACTGTACGACTACCAAGCAAGATGCCTCCCCAAACGAGAACACCGCCACCTCCATACCTGTCCCTTTCAATGATGTTCGAGGGATGATTGCGGCTTCCCCGCTCTCTCCAGATGAGTATGCGATGAGAATCGCTACTCAGACTGAATCTGCTCTCATCTGTAAAGAGTACTCGTCCCCATTCATTGTCTCTCCAATTTCGGTGTTCCCGGCACCACAGAGAACGCCTTCTCCGATGTGCAGGTGTTAGAGGTACACACCGTACAGGGCGTCGTGCAAACAGACCACCACCGTGCAGTCTTCTGGCCACGGTAAAAAGCGATATCGGTCGTCCAGTTGCCTGTGTCGTGTATCTAGCAATTTCTCCCGCTGTCTGCCGCCTGTTTCTTCTGGCCTGTAAGGCAATATACCGGTCATCTGCGGGTGTGGTTCCTCGTGGACGACCACTACTGAACCCCCGGAGAGCTGTTCCTGTAGTTTGAAATTGTCTCCAAAGTCGTGAAACGATGCTGTGAGCAATTCCGAACTCTGCAGCCACACTTGTCACACTGCGACCTTCCTCCAACTTCCCAATGATTCGACCTCGGGTAAAAGCATCCAGATGTCGTCTAACAGATTGATTATTCGCCATTTCTCGCTGAGGCAGCAACTCGGTGTGATTTTAACTGCTATACGGTGTGCAATCTCTTTGCCAGAAATACTAATCTTACACCGACAACATGCTTTACTACTCAGACACTCCCCCATTACGTCTACCTGCATATCTGCGCATGTGCTACCGTACATCACCTCACTTAATCTCCTGATTGGTCTTTCTGTCCGCTCTGCCTCTTCGTTCAGCTGATATGCTAATTTTTCGACTTCATCCTTAATTTTTGCACACCAGTGTATAAGGACAGTTATTAGTCTTTCAGATATTAATTTGATGCTTTTGTTGCCAAAAAACATTTAGTTAGACATGTTAATAATTTTGTTTTTCCATTAAGGATGATTCTTAGGAGAAGGCAATTACACAAAATAAAAAAATATTCACAAAACATAATGGCAACATCGACAACACGAAAAGTGTGTACGAAACTAATGATGCTGAATTCTAAGATCATATTACTTCAATTGGCTGGTGCAGTATTACGTCAGCTCATCACAGAAATTTGGCAATTTTATTACTTTTAAAACTGTACACAATACAGTATCCATCTAAGAACATAATTAAAAGGATTTAAGCATCAAGTAAAGAAAGCGTAGGACCAAATTGAATTAAAGAAAAACTAGTTATTCTACAGTTTATATGCTATGATCCATCTATATACTTTAAACGTAGAACTTTAGGAAAATTTTCATTTTATTTAAAATCTGCTTACTTATTTTTATCTAATTTTTTTTTAAAAAATGCATTGTACAAACAGAACTATTAAATGAAAAAATAAATAAATAAAAGAAAGAACAGAATGTGTTTGCCAGTATTTGTTTGTTTTCACACACATTGGCTCGCATACTTCAAAACATTAAAAAAATGCATTAAATAAGAGCATAGAACATCTGAAAGTAGCAAACAATAAAATAACTGTTATTTGTTGTATACGAACAAACTAGTTTTTGTGATGAAGCTAATTTTGATCTGAAAGAAATAGCTTTCTCTATTCAGGTTTCAGCAGTACATTCGAAATTCTATGGCATAATAGAGCATTAGAAAAAGGAAAATTTTTTTGATCTAATACTGTTGAAAAATATTTCTGCTTATGCACATGGAAGCAATTATTTTTCAGAAATTTCTTCTGACTGTATTTTCTTTTATTTATTATATATAGGAGACACTAACATAGACAGCAAATGCTATATATATATATGTATTAAAAATCTAAAGATTTTTTTTATGTTATATATTTTATAGTAATTAATAATCGAACTATTTTGGACTTAATTTAATAATTTTATTTGTTTTTATCAATGCTTTTTTCCATCAACATTGTCCGTTTTCGCTTATTAATGATAAGTATATTTAATTCCCTGTAAAGTTTTTTCACCGAGAAATTATCTTCGAGAATACAACTTTTTTAATGCAATTCAAATGTATAACACTAATGACTGTCTTCACACCAAGTCGGTAATTAGCCAGTGGTGAAGATGTAGTTACAGTTCTAAGCCTTGACAAAAAGGGCACTCATTGGCTAGAATTCCGCTCCTTGTTGTTTACTATCTTGAAATGAGTTCGTTTTATGAGTGGAAACATTAATTTCTTTCCATAAGCAAATTTCGTCAGTTTATGTCGATGAATATAAATGGATTTTAAAATAATTATTTTCCTAAGAGTATGCCACTTTCGAATTGCGTTAGAGTTTAAACAATGATATAGTGATTATACATACTAATACTAAGCAAATTTAAATAAAAAAACGCTTAACATATCTTATAAATCTAAATTTATAATCATTTCTAGCGCGTTTTTTACGTAGTGGAACAAAAGCGCTATTAGGACGTAAATTTCGTTTTCGTTCTTTATTTTGTTGTACCTTTTTCTCAGCCAGTAAGCAACCAATTGACCTCGGGATTTCGGCATTTGGTCGCATTTGGACCCTAGATGAGCCGAATCATATTAAAATTTTTCCATATTTTTCCCGAATATTCCTACAAATTTTTCTGAATTTCGCTAGTTTTTGTTTTTTTATAGTGCTGATACAGATTTGCGTCATTATTTCTTTTCAGATCGATAGTAGTACATTTAGAGGAGTGATACAGTACTACTTTCTGTTAGTAAAAATTCATTAGTTGCATTATTGTAAAATACAACATGTGAAAAACGCGCTAAAATTACTTGGCCATGCCATTGATATCTTGTTTTCATTTTCATTCAACATAACAAACTTTGCTAAGCTTTTGAAGACGAACAAATTCCAAAAAAATTATATAAAACATTTCTTTCGTAGACAATTTACAAAAATAGGATCATGTCGTTCTACTAAATCAAACATTATTTTGTCTAATTTAGAATTTAGTTGACAATGGTTCCTTCAAATTCACTTTCTTAGATTTCTTTTAAATCAATATGATGTCAAAGGCATTTTGTTAAATTCACCAAAACTTGTAGAAAATATGTACAAAATTTGCGTATTCAATTCCGATGCTTCGTATTGAATTTCGGTCAAGAGCAATCAAATGAATATTCCAACCATTTCACCACCACTTCTGACTCATTGAAATCAGATGTCGTGAATTCCATATAAAACATAGCAATCCATGCGCGTTATCAGTGTTATACAGAGGCATAGCCTGGGAACAGACTATTGATTTTGGCATTTTGAAGCACATTTCTTCCGATAAAGTTCCCCGTCGGAAACTAATTTTGTCTCAACGAGAAGTGCTCCACTTTCCCCTATATAGCTATAAAAATAGGCATGTTTGGTGGAACTTATAGTATGGGCAATCTCAACGTTTTTCAACCAAAGCGCATAGAAACTTTGAGGAAGGAAAATTTTACATTTGTAGCCCATAATACATGGATTGAGAGAACTATGATAAAATAATTTGAACAGAATTATTTAATAATCACATAAAAAAATAATATCACAGAAAATCCCTGAAAATCATGGGTTGAAATTATTCGTATATATTGGAATCATATTCAGTTAATGCGAGAAAATATTAAATGCATAAAATATTCTCGAAGATGTACTAAAATGTAAATCATATTGCTTGTGTATCATCTTATCTTTTGAAATGGGGATTTAGGAGTGTAACAATGTTGTTAATAAAAATGAGTAATCAACAAAATGCCGCTTAAAGATGTGAACTTCGTCTGACACGCACATAATTTGATTGAGATAATTATATGCTTGTGACGGATGTTCGTACATTTCCCTTAGCTAACATCTAGCACTGCTTTATCACCACGTTCGATATGAAAACCGTTGATACCCAAGCTTTGCGATTTAAGTATAAGTATAGGAAATAAGGTGTGGTACAGGAGTTAGAGGACGCTGTATAAAAATTAAAACAATTTTACAGGAGATTTTGAGAACGCGTACCTGAATTGGATTTCTTTTTAGAAGTCCCGCTCTTACATATATATCTAGGTCATAAAATAAGAATATATTATTATAACTTCTCTACATTTGGGTTAAGTTAAATCATTATATTATTTTAATGTTGCAATCTAAAGGTTTCAATAAACTGATTAAAGATAAAAAAAATTATCGAGTAAATAAAATTATCACTACCGACGAAACGTACTTAGTGTACCGAAATATTAAAACGGGATGAATACATCACGTTTTAATATTAAGATATCAGCCGTATGAATTACATTAATGGAGGCTAACTGTTTATTAATGATATAAAGACATTTGTATAAGTTATTGAAGACAGTATGTGTATTTATATATATTTTTTATTTCGGTGGGTCAAAATAACTCAGTTTTATCAATTTCAACCTTCAAAATGTGTAATTAATATTATTTCTAATATATATATATATATATATATATATATATATCTGTGTGTGTGTATGTATACACACACAGGGTGCGCTTATATATTATTTATTCAAATAACCTTTAAATAAATAGCTTTATCTTCGTATTGCTTAATTGTTTCACCGTTACTTTTAGTATCGTACAAATAAATATTTCCTTTGGAATATTACTCATATTTCATGATATAGGAAATTTACATTTTTGCCCAAAGCCTGTAAGGAATGCACACTATATAGATATTTTTGCAGTTAACCAACTTAAGTCCTCCAATAGCAAACTCTGATCTCTCTCTTACAGATAATAACCGGAGATTTTTAAGACGTCTCAGTTTTGACCTCGTAATATAAATTTTTGTGTAGCAAGATTGTGTGCAAGAAATTCCTATAGGTCGAAAACTTTTTCTGCTTCTATCCATCGTAAAGGTGAAAGGTGATTATGTTTTTTGTCTATTGTTGTGCAAAGAAGTATACCAATGAATCCTTACATCACTATTTCATCTGATTTAAGTTAATAAAACATTATTAAGTATGATTATTTAGAATGTAAAATTCAATTGTTGGAAATAAACCTTTAACCTGCTTTTGCCACAATTTTCTATCTCACCTGGAATTTCCGAAGTATGAGTAGATGCAGATGTTATTTAATCACACCTCTATAGAATGTGCCGCATCTAATTTACATAATGCTTTGTTTACAATTTTGTTCTCCTATGACATAATTTCTTCCCATAATATATAAATGCATGTGATCTGCTTATTCAAGTGATTAAGGGATTATTATTATAATTTTTTATTAAAATGTGAGCAGAATTGAATGTTAGATTAATATGTTATGGGTATTTAACTGTTTTTTTTTAATGTTAATAAAATTAATGTTGAAAGTGCTTAAGATTTCGATTTAATGGCTCTTGAGTATCTCTGCACAAATGATCGCGGAATAATAGCATTATAATTCACATCACAATTAAAACAAAAATTTTGAACTTAGCTACCTTAATAATCACAGACTAGCATTTTTCGAGCCATTTCTTGAAAGAGAAATGTTCAATGAAATTAGGAAAAGCATATAGCACATGAAAGTAACGTCGTTTCCCCCTCATGTGGAAACTGTATTAAAATTTAAATAAATTAAAGATTTTTAAAACATTTTCAATCTTATTTAAATTAATGAAAATCAATTTTTAAAAATGATTAAACATTCTGAAAACATTTGCTTACGAGCTATGCTTATGTGTTTTAATAAACTTTTGAAGGAAGAATTGCAATACTAGTTTTATTTAATTTCGCCCCAAGTTTTATGAATTTAAGAGCCATGTACATAATTTTTGTCATTCTGTTGCAGCGATGTAAATGTTATGAAAGTTAAGCAGGCATTTAAAAGTATTCTAAATAACATGTATTTGGAGTATTTCTTAACTATGTGACAGATCATAACAATTACAAAATATACAATAACTTGGCTTTAATTTAAACTTTTAAGCGATGTTAGATGTTTTTCCACGCTAGTAGACTCGAAACAAACAACGCAACTTCCTTCTCATGGTTCAACCTTACAGTTCTTTCAGAATCAAACAATAGAAAATGCCACGAGCGTTCTTGCAGGGCATACAGGTGTGGCCGGTAAATAATCCTCTCCCCCATATATATTAAATATTTTCGCACTTGTTATTATTCTTGTTCATAACGGCGTTCTAGCAGTTACATATCAGTTTCTCTGGTATATAGGCTATTGTCTTGAAGTGACGCGTTTTATCCTGATAGGACAGAGCCCGGGCCCTTTGGGTCCGAAACCGAGTAACTTAACCATTACACCAAAATGATCACCATGGTGCGGAGGTTGTTACTGGATTATATAGATTATATCACTACAGTCTTTTTTTTATTTGAGAATTTCAGTTTCTAAAAAGAAATTTTTTTCGTTAACCTAAGTGAAAGAAAAATAAAATTTTTAGTTTCCAGTTTTTATAAAATTTTCAGTTACATTTTTCATACTATAATTTGTTTCATTATTAGTTTTTTAAAAAAAAACCTTTATATTGATATTTTAAAGAAAACCTTATGCAATGAATATGTTTCTTCTACAATATATAAATTTATATCTTCTACTTAAATTGTGTACTGATAAATAAAGAAAAAAATATAGAATGTTACATGACTTACATGTTAAAGATGCAACGTTACATGTTATTGATAACCAAGGTACCAATTTCTTAAAATTCTTTCGCTTGGAATGCTGACGAACAAAATTAAACATGGAAAATAAAACCTTAATGAACTGGAAGAGTCATACATATAAAGAATTTTCATATAAATATTATTGAAAAGAGTAGTAAATGAAAATGATTTGAAAAAGAGCTTCCTTTTTAACCAAAATGGAACTTACACCCATAACTGATATGCAATTTGATACTACAAATCTTAAGATAAATGTTAAATTTCTTTTTTATATTTCGTATCAAAGTACTCTTCTAAGTAACAACCAAGAAAGGGGTTCATAATATATTTTAAAAAAAATAATTTCGTGATATTTTATGATACATATTGTGGTAAAATCTAGAGACTCATATTTTACTTCTCATTTCATAATCTTCATAGATATATTTTTATCCTATGATATGTATTATTATCTAAACTCTAGATAAACAAAGCCGATATAAAATAATACAAAATAAGTATTGCGATGAAGTAACAGAAATATTTCATTAAAGTACGATGAAAGATTTATGTTAGAAAACAATATATATACTGGCAGAATAAAACTGTCGCTGGATTTTATCGCGTCACTTTATCTGGTTTTATTTTCTGTTGAATTCTGCCTTCCTAAACCAGCTCACATTGTTTTCTCAAGTTAATGTGAAAAAAGTAAGAACTGGAAAGAGAACTACACTTCTAGCTTTCCTACGTAGTTTTTCCCATTGAAACTGTCGAAATGAAGGGCTATGATGCGAAAGATAAAAGAAGGGAGGAATGATTTTTTTAAAATATTACACTGTCACGATTATCCAAATTTACATTTACGTTTAGATCCAGTATAACTTACGCCTCATTTTTAATTACATAAAAAATAGTAAATTATGTGAATTAGGAAATCCTAGGAAACAAAAATCCTGTTTAAACCATAAATAAGTTCGATATATATATATATATATATATATATATATATATATATATATTAATTCTATTGATATAGATGATATGATTAGAGTTCTACATTTAATTTATAATAAATATGAATTCCATATTTCAATGAAAAAGGAAAAATTTGATATCCTGGTTAATCTAGTTTTACAAGAAAACTTCATAGCATTTGATCAGAATCTTTATAAACAGATCAGAGGATTACCTCAGGGTGGTCCTGCCAGTAATAGTTTAGCTAACCTGTATTTACATTTTTTTGAAATTGATCATATTTTTAATGAATCTTTCTTACTCTATCGTTATATAGATGATATAATAATTTTTGGTAAAAATAGTGAATTCAAACCAAATATTATGTTCTACCCTGACAATCTCAACCATCTTAAAACTAATTTTAACTCTAATATGGTTGAATTCCTAGATTTAGACTTGCATCTTATTGACAATAGAGTAGTCTGTAACATTTATGACAAAAGAGATTCTTTTAGTTTCTATGTAATTAAAATTCCTGTATGGAACAGTAATTTGCATTTATCAATTTACAGAAATATTGTTTTGAATTTTTTACTTAGGAATGACAACTTAACTACCAACAAAATAGATAAATTTAATAATATCAAGAAAATATTCCCCAATGCTGCTTAGATCATGACTATCCTTTTAACTTCTTAAGAACATATATTCATCACAAATACATTAATCGTCTTGCTATTTCTGATTTCAAAACCACCATACAACAATAGGATCTCAAAGTCAGCATATTAGTGGTTTTGCTGTGAAGATTCTGTTTTAACACTCTTCACACAGTTTATATTTTTCCACACCCTTCTTAAAAATCTTATAAAATGAAAAATTTCTACATTTTTGGCAACCAAACCAAATTTCTACATTTTGACAACCAACCAATGTTCTGCATTTGTGACAACCAACCAAGTTATAGCCTACCAAATTTGATTGTAATCTTTCTTGGCGTCTTCCTTACAAGCTGGTATAAAGGATGCGTTTAAGTGCAATTTAGATTTTTATCACAACAAATAAAAGCTTTCCATCGGTTTCAAGACTGTTTCTTCTCCTGGAGTAAGCTCTGTGAGCAGAAGTTTTGAAAAATCTTTTTGGAAGAATCCTTTTATTGGGTAATTCTTTTGATATTTTTCTGCTTAAACATTTTGGGAGAATTTTTTGCTTAATAGTAGTCGGTTGTTCTTTCATATTTCTATGAGATTTTTTATACTTTGGATTTTTTATACTTTGAATTGTTTATACTTAGAATTTTTATACTTTAAATTTCTATTTATTTTATTTTGGTCTTTCCTACCGAGTTGCAAAGGGGGAAGGTTGGCGCCTTCAAACTAGTTTAACCCCACTTATTCGGTCCTAAGTCCGAAATTGCGTTTTGACTCGCTAGGTTCTTATTTGTATTTCATTAGATTTGATCTTCATTTTTTTAATAAGTATTTCCTGTTATGTTCTATATTTTATATAAATTTCTGCCATATATATATATACACACATGTAAGGATAATTAAATTAGATCTAAAATTAAATCGCTATACCACTTCTAATTTTATTTTTCGGTTGCATCTGAGTATTAAATTTATTATCCAGTTCGGGAATGAAGAACATATGGTTTTAACAGAACTTTGCCACTCCGATCAATAATTTTTATTACTTAGTATGTCAGGCTTAAAGTTTCAAGAGTATCTCTTCAATAAGAAGCGTACTTGAAGAACATACGGCTTTTAAAGGGGCGCCTACTCTGATACATAACACGTGCCCGTCACTCTCTCTTAGTAATCAGATCCCTAAGTGATTTCATTTAATAAAGACAGTTCAAAATAAAATGCCTTGATGTTCACTCGAAAACACGACATATATATATATTAGATATTTGAGTAAAGAAATTCTAAATAGTAATTATTAAATGTCCATAGTTTATTTACAGGTTATTATAATAAATTTATTATTCTTCCTAGATAGATGTAGGTACCTCCAAATTCTAATTTAAGATAAAATTACTTGTTCTATTAGAATTTTGTTTTTAAATTTTTTATTTTTTAAATCATATAATCTTAGTTTCTCTAAGATAATGGTAGTATGTTACAACTCTTAATTTATTATTTCTGTTCTTTTCATACTTTTGCTAAGTGCTACTTTTCAGCTATTGCTATGTTTTGAATTTGTATTTGGGTCCAGAATCTGGCAATAACTTGTTTATTGTACTCATATTTAGCGCAGGCTCTGCATTTTTGAATGCAATTTTTAGGTAAGTTACCTTTTTTTCATAATGGATTTAGATTTTCTATTCATTATTTTCAATAAGTTTATGCTCAGTATTATCAACAGAAAGGTGGAAGGTTGGCTGACCACAAAACATGTTCAACCTTTCCTTTATACAAATTACTTTATATTTAAGCTGTCCTAAGTCAGCAATGTTTATAATATTGTAGAATCCATGCTTTTATATACTTTTATATTTATCTCTATTATTTTAATTTTTATTATTTCCATTTAAAATCTATTGTCTGGTTATCTTACAATTTCAATTCTTTTCGATTTGATTATGTTTATTCATCTCTATATTGTAGAGAAATTTTAATTATATATGTATATAGAATGTATCATAAACAAAAAAATATGATTCTATTAAAATTTAGAAGTTTTATTCTTTTTTTAATTAGTACAGTTTGTGAATTGATATAAATTACCAGCATGTACGACACGAGCGGTGAGCAGAGAATCGAGATCATTGGCATTATTGTCTATTATCAAAATCTCATTTGACAACTAGCTTCCTGATTTTGATGATTATGTGTATCCACTTCGCTTGACACTTACCTCATGATTATGTAAACATATATTTATGTAAAAATATGATCATTTATTAATTAAACATATGAAAATTGACTCTAATTATTATTAATATTTAATATGGTTTTAATGAGTCTCTTGTCTCGAAGAATCAATTTAAAACCTGAAAAACCCTTTTCATTTTAACTCATGTAGCTGTGTGTGGAGCTGTCCAAACCACCATTGTAATATAATCTTTTACAAGTGAGGATAGATAATTTATTCTCTTCCCATAAATGTAAAATATTTTGTTTTATATCGATCCCTTCGCACATTGTCAAAATTCATTAAAAAGACTTCAATGTCGGTCTTGGTAGAAATAGGAGATCTATGTGTTGTTATTTTGTTAATTCTTTACTTTTTTTTAAAAAAATCCCTAAATCATCTTTATTTTCATCGCTTTCAGAAGAAGAATTGGTGTCTTCGTTTACGATTGATGATGATGTCTTCGTTTACGAGAAGCAATATAAATGTAATGAGGATAATTATATGGTTGATATTAAATTGGAAAATATTGAAAATTGTGGTTACAGTGATAAACTGTCTAAAGGTATATCGAACCGAAATAAACCAATATGTATTTGGTTCAGTTCCGGTTTTCGTTCCTACCAAAATCATGGTTTCTTCCGTTTTTCAGTTCAGTTCCGGTTCTAAGCCTTGGATAATATATTATTAAGTGTCAACATTTCTCCCAAAATAGGAAAGATAGTAGCAGAAAAGAGAAGTCAAGTGTCAGGATGTAAACATTAAATTTTTCTTGTTCTTTCAAACTTGCGTTTCTATGATTATTGAATTTTTTTGCGGCCTATCGAATGCTAAACCTTCTTTGCTTGGCCCAAGTTGGCCTTTGAGTTTGACACCCTTGTTGTAAAGTATTCAAGATGGAATATATTGTCTTTCCAATTGTTTTTTGCAAAATCGAAAAATATCCTCCTCACTTTCAAATATAATTTCCGCCACCATTTTTTAAATTAGGAGATCTTATTAACCCTTTAACAGTCAAGTTATTTTGATGATTTGGGAATATATTTAATTATTTTTTTCAAAACCGAATGCTTAATACAAAATAAAAAGTACTTAGTAGCTTAAATTTTATTTTTTACTTACTTGCTCAGAAATTTTTAGGTTTTTTTTACAATTGCATATTCGCTTGAAGTGTCTACCCCATAGCGTGACAGCGGTAAAGTTCACTACTAGAAAAGCCTTATCTTCTAAAAAATAAAATAAAAATAAATATAAATATAAATGGATACTTATTAGTAGTTCGATAATTCAGTTTTGTGTGGTATAACTGAAAATACTTTTCCAAACACAGACTTACTCCGCAATTATTACACCAGAATCATGTTTCTTTTCTTATCTTTTTTTCCGTTTGCGTTCTTTTTTGAACAACAAAACACTTCGTAGTGTAGGCTGACGTTTCACAAGAGTAGGAGGAATATGAGATATAAAATGTCATTCACTCAGATGGGCAGGGTTATCTACTGTACGTGGTCTACCAAGATTCTTTTGTCCTGAAGCTGTATCATCATATTTATGTAAAAGCTCTTCTATAACATGTATTAAACATTCTAAAAATATAATATATTTCCCAAGTATATTTTCACAGAGGAAAAATCAATTCCAGAGTACCTAGTCTAGTAAATGTAAAACTAGCTTTGGATAATATTTTATTTTTGGCTTTTTCGGATTATTGAAAGAAAAGATATGTCCTGATCACACACACAGCAATTTACACCACCCACAGTAAATTACCCAAAGATTTACCCCCTTATAATACTCGAGCATTACATTTAGGAGCACTAATGTCATGCCCGAGATATTCTCGGGCATGACAATTAAGAGGTTAATTTCCCTGGTGAAGGTTTTTCTTTAAGAGATATAAAAATATGACAAAAAAATTACATCTTTATTTAAAAATAAGTACAATTTTATATTGTTTGAACAAATTTAAAAAAAAAACTTGCCAATGGTCTGTCTGATAATTTGATTTGCAGTGCAATATATTCAGTTACATTCCATTTACTTCAAATATAGACTTATTTTTGCTATTAATCATAAAAACTCGACTGAGATATCAAATAAATAAAATAACGATTAAGTTCTTTTAGTACGATTTATTTCATTTCAATTTCTGAAAATGGAAATTTTATCGAGTATATGATAATTTTATTCTTTCTTTATTTGTTAAGAATCTGAAGAATTTCGTAAAAATCACTCAGCGAGTAACCTTGGGAAATCTAGAAACTATAAAGATTTTAACAAAAGCTAAAATCTACAGAAATTAATATGCAAATTGCTAATACTTTAAACTGAAATAGTAATGTGTTATAGTATTACGTAAGAAGAGTTACAAATTAAATGTTTACACACACACACATTTTGTTGCAGAAATTTCTTTAGGGCAACTGAAATAACTATGCCGATATGTTTTCTATTACAAAAAAAAAGTGACAGGAAATGAAAATTCGGTAAAAAAAGAGCAGTGTAATAGATTTTCACAAACATATAAACATACATAAAAATGTTTTTTTAAGAAAATGTGGAAGATGTAAAAAAAAAAAGATTATCTTTTATTTCCCCATTTTAAGGACGTTGGAAACCCACCGTGATTTTTATACAGCGTAAAAAACGAACAATTGTTTTAATATATCTCGTCACCTGAATTATAATATGCATATAAATTCGCTTTAGAATATTATTAGAGTAAAAATTATTTAAATGAGTTTTTTGGCAAAAAATGAAGAAAGAATGACATCTTATCAAAACTTTCTCTTTTATGAAAAATGCTTTAACAATACTAATTTTTTGTCCATAAATAGCTAAGACTTCTGTACAGAGCTGAACTAGAGAATATTTGAACTACATTATTTAGATGTGAATTTATAAATATTCTAATGTACAGAGTATTAAGAAAAATTTGAACAAATAAACTATAATTTTAAAAAAAAACTTAAGAACAGGCTTTATACTGATTCGAACTAAAAAGTAAAAAAAAAAATTCTTAAAAAAGAATAAAATGATGAACCAGAAAATTAATGCATTGGGGTAAAAGCGTGGGGTGCTTTGTACTACATTTTTACACTAACACAGCATTTCGGAATAGAAGTTAGAAACTATAACAATTAATACATTTATAGAACAACCCACTTTTTTACCCCCAATGACATTAATTTTCTATCTATCATTTTATTCTTTATTAAGAATTATTATTTTTTTACTTTTTAGTTCGAATCAGTGTAAAGCGTGTTCTAAAGTTTTTTTAAACTATAATTTATTCTATTTCCGTTTTCGGAAAAACAAGACAATTGTTTATATTATAGTGAGGAATTTTTATCGTACACACCCGCCCTTCCCTTTCTCAAATAAAGAGAGAGACACTTTTTTGTTTGTATAATTTCAGTTAACCGCAAGTGTATTCGTTTTTTAGAGTTGCACCTTAATCTTTTTGTCGCCAAATCTGGAAATGATTTATGGGATTAGTCGCTAAATCTGAAAATGGTATATGCATTAATGGTATATGCTGGAAGTGGAACATGGAATTGTCGCCAAATCTGGATATCGTCATTCCTGATGTCCTGATAAGGACAATGGAACAAAATTATGAATTTATTGTATTGTCATCTGTTCGTGACAAGTGTGCAAAATTTCGAATTAATCTGACTTTTTAAAGTGGGTAAAAATCGAGTTCCAAGATTCCGTTACATACAAGCGAAACTTATAAAAGCGTGTTAAAAACACCGCGGCTATTATTTTATTTGATAGTAACTCTGGAAGTAATACGTAATTTTCGAAAATCCTAGTCTGGACTCAGTAGAAAAATTTTAGCGTTATATAAGAAAAATAAAAAATATTGTCGTTACTATGGAGGCCTTTTTCATAAAAGGAAAATGTTTTTAAAATATGCCCTTTATTTATTTATTTGCCGAAACATTGAATTAATTTTTTTATTGCAAAAGTATTCTAAAAACAGATTTATATACATATTCTAATACAGGTAAAAAAACTATTCGTTTATACGCTACTATCAAAATCATTGTTCTGAACGCGTAGTCTTCTATACCTTAAAAACTTTTCATACCCCCACCAAATGTATTTTTATTTGTTATTCACAGAATATTTAGTTTTTAACCTTGCTACAATAAACTATTTTCAATATATATTTTTGTAAAAGCACTTATTAGTTTTATTCTGTATTTAGAGTCGTAATGAAGATACTTACAATTATATACAATGCCAGAAAAGCGTGAATCACGAAATTATGACGCAGCGATAAGCATTATCTCTATGTCTCTTAAGATTGAAGGTTTAGGTAAACAAAATAATAAAAATACTAAAGTACCTCAGATTTCCCCAAAACTGCAATTTTTACCCAGGTATTTGACTTTATTCAAATTATTATTCATCTAGAATTATGTCTAGACGTATTGACACGATCCTAGCTTCAAACTTATGCTAAATAGACAAGGCACGGTAATAATGACTCAGAGCAACACTATGTGAATTGTTGGTGTGAGACTGATTGATGTTAGAGACTGTTTAAGGATACTTCATAACACACAGCTGGTTGAATGTTACACAATGTAACCGGCAGACTAAATCCGATACAATTTACTGAGATATTTAACTGAACTCTAGTTCTAGAGTCATGGCAACCCAAAATGTATTTGAGAAAACTGCTGCTAAAATTAAACATTGTATATCATCTGAAATATTCAAACTAAAATATGCTTTGTTTAGTTAGCAGTATAACACATATGTATGTATATGTATGTATGTATGTATGTATGTATGTATGTATGTATGTATGTATTATGTATGTATTATGTATGTATGTATGTATGTATGTATGTATGTATGTATGTATGATGTATATGTATGTATGTATGTGTTTGTTTGTAAGCGTATCCGAGGTTAGAAATGTTGTTTATTGGATTCTTGATAAACGGAAAACTTCTTATGAATTAATTTTATTCTTTTGTGATTCATGGTAACACACCCATTTGAAAGTTAACACAGCGTTTCTCTAACTGTGGGGCTCACCCCCCTGGGGGGCGTGATAACTCTACAAGGGAGACGCAAGCATATCGAAAATTAAAGTTCCAAAAAAATTAATTTACTGGAATGAATTAAAACGAAATTTTTCTGACACAATAAAATTACACATCTAACGACGCTGAACGTCGGGAAATGGAACGCGAAGCGTTCCTCCATCCCATATCGAAATAATTGTACACTGATATAATTTATTTATATCACCTGGCAATGTTACGTCATCTCTACTTCAACCTATCTTTGATCCTATAATCAAATAAAAATAAACATTTTGTTTGATTTGCTTTAACTCCACGATGAAAGATTTTTTTATTACGTTTTCTTTTTAAATCTAAAGTACTACTCATTCAGAAGAAGAAAAAAAAACCAGACCCAGAGAAAAATCGTAGGAAGATAAAAAAATCCATCACTGCCATTTAGGGAAGTTGTAAATAATATATTTCTGTTGAGCTTTATTCCATGTGAAAGAGTATTATGATATTTCGAAAAGCACAGATGATTGAAGAATCATAACGCTAAGATTTATGTTTTATGAATAAGCTGAAGCATATAAAGCATGATGAAAAACGTTTTACACAGTTAATTTTTAGAACTAACGTCCATATTGTTATATTGAATACACTTTTAAACCGGTAGTGTTTGCGGGAGGCGCAAAGTAATCCCAGACATACGAAATCGTTAATTCTGGGAAAACTGTTTATTTTTTACCAATGACCTTAACAGTATCCTCCTATATGACAGTCTTCAGAGGAACTAAAATGAATTTGTCACATATCTCCCTCTTTTTTTTAGAGTGGCAAACGTTTCTTTACAATCTTAAGGTTCTTGTTCATTTCTGTTAGATTTTTTCTCGAGTTATCAAAGAAAAATTGAAAAGCCCTTGAAAGTAGGTAAGTATACTTTCTCTTAGTTAAATTAGTCACTAGAATTGTGATTTTTATCGTGTACAATAAAAATAATTATAAAAAAAGGATTTGGGGTGACTCAGTCACCCCGCGTGACCATTAACGTTAGTATTGAGTGCGTGCCTGCTCCCGGGTTAAAACATTTGGAAGTCTTTTCGTTTTGAATATTAAAAAGTAACACAATTATTCTTCATCGGAATTTTACATTATTTTTCATTATGTAACATTAATTCTAAATGCTAATTCTGTGAAGCTTAAAATCACAATGTTGATTTTGCCAAAGAGTTGAGTTATGGACTGCAACTCTGGCAAAATTTTCTCCAAACATGGTTTCTACGATCTTAGTTGGTGCTGGCAAAATAAGCTCTCTTCGTGAGTAGTGTGAGGCTTTTTACATCTGGCTATTTTGTATGATACTTTGTAAGATGCAAGTAAAGCTTTTTCTTTCACAGACAACGTTTTTTTTAAATGCTTTTTGTTTTTCATATAATTTTAATTTTAATTCTAAAAACTCTCAAGGCTTGATAATGTACTCACCATGAAGTGCTCCCAAAAGTCTTTTAAGTTTATTACATACTGTATGCTACCAATATATTTCTGAACAAATAAATCACATGGGCTTTTTCTTTTCCATTTACTTTAGTAGTGGTAAACCGAAAATTTAAATATTTTTGAGAATACTTACTTGATTTAAGTTTTAGAATTACGCTCGTCTGTGCACTCGTTGATGCTTTATTATCGTCGAATGTTCGCTTGCGACTTAAAAATTTATCCCTGTTTTTGTTAATCTACTGTCGTAAATAATATTGTGAATTACAACTAAAGTGCATATTATAAAAGGCACATTAAAGGTAGATTTGGTTGCTATAGAAGTAACGACTCGACCAAGACTAACTGGAATTCTACGAGGTACAGCATTTTTACATGTTTTGCCCAGACGTCCGATAAGTCTGCTCCAATTTAAAATTAGCGAAAAGGAAAAAAATAACAAAATAATTATCCCATTACTTAAAGTAATTTGCTTAAAATATATATTATTTAAAAGTAACAATTACAAAATTTAATACTTATCTTGTTAATTTGTGCGGCTTATAATTAAGTTCGTACTGTAGCTTTAGTGCCCAATTTATTATTATTGAATTCAATACATTATTATTCAATAAGGGGACGCGATAAAAATTATGATTGAAAATTGGGTTGCCAATAGTGAAAGTTTGAGAAGTCTAGTTAATTAATTTGGACGAATGAACACATATAACACAAAAGCTAAGGCAGTCAGCTACTATTACATGATGCAGACAAAGGGACAAAGATCCCGCACACAAAAAACTCTTGCTTTTTATACAGGCTGGGAAGGTCACGTGATTCATTCTAACAGAAGCCACGATTAGTCAGAAACTGGTGGGAGCGAATTTCTGACGCATTAATTGATTACGATTAAAGTCCCGATGTTGCGGGCAGACAAGTTAAAATAATGTAAAGCGTTAATCCAGAAGGACTGGACTAAAGAATTAAAAGTTATTGAAAAGGATACTAGAAGAGGAATTATATATATATATATATATATATATATATATATATATATATATAAATGGAAGGTTAACTAGCTAGAAAACTTGTTAAATCCCCCTTTTTCATAAAATAATTTATATATAAGAGCTGTCCTAATCAGCAATATTTATGATACTGCAGCATCCATATTTTTAAAATTCTATAATTCCTGTTTTAAATCCAAATATCTATTTTTGAGTATGTAATTTATCTTTAGTATTCTAATTATTTATTGTCTCTGTAATGGAGAATTTTTAACTACATATAGATAGATATACAGTGTGCCCGCTAATGTCCGTTACCACAATTATTTATAAAAGGCTCGAGCTATAGTCATAACAATGCGGTCTAGATACAGTTAAGTTGCCATGTGCTGCACAAAAAAACCTGTTTGTAGCACCATCTGCTGGATAACTTTGGTTTCATGTTTCTCATAGTACATTCGAGACACATACCAGCTACAAATCATCGTGCTTGGTGGTTGAATTGAATAGCTGTCACGGTCAACTGACTTGAACCCATTAAATTTTTTGCTCTGGGAATATATAAAAAAAATGTGTGCAAGGCCTCCATTAACATTGCAGGAACTTCAAAACCGTATTACGGATGCTTGTGCCAGAATGTCACGTGCCATGTTGAAGAAAGTGCAGCTGGAAATATAAACCCATGTCCGGATAAGTGTTTTTGCTGAAAGGCACCATTTTGAGCACGGCAGATTGATGAGCCTCTTTTATGAAAAGTAGAGTTTTGTCCAACGCGATCAAAACATGTACGCTTTGTACTTTTCATTTGCATCAATTTTGTACGCAAAGTGTTTTTTTTTTCGTAATTAAATTAATGATGTCGAACAACATTGTAATTCTTGCATATCGTAGTGTTTTTGAAATAAGAAAGCAAATTTCAAATTTATCCTCCAGATGGCAGTGTAAACGCATGGTAGTACATGGCAACTTTACCGTAGACCCTAATTTTATAGCTGTAGCTAATTTAGTTCTTAAATTATTGGGGTGACAACAGACATAAGCGGGTACACTATATATAAATTAATAAATCTTAATTCTTTATTTTTTTCTAAATAAATATATATTTTGATAAGGAGAGGATAGGCATTGAAGTCACGTAGTGCACTCATCTGAAGGTTCTAATTGAAAGTCATTGCGTACTTTATTTAATAAATTTCTTTTTTATTAAGTTCGATTAGACCCGCGCTTACATTATTTTTAATGATTATTGTTACAACAACATTTTTAAATGATCGTTAGTATTTACAAGGAAATACCCAAATTTATGTCAGACAACGCGAGATAATCGTAATATTTTTAATATCCCTTTTAATAACATTAAGTGGCATTTGTTATCCTATTGTTTGACTAGAATCGGAATTTTTTTATCGGAATCGGAACATCTTCAACCCTCTCCATTCCCATCATATTATATTAATTTAATTTTTAATGCAACTTTTTATAAAGTCTCTCTTTGAATCTAGTTTAAAAACAATCACTAAGATAATTAACAATTTAAAATTTAACTAATATAATTTCTAGCATCTAACCTTGCTTGGACATACTTTCCAGACATCCTAGGTATTCAGTAATACAACACATTTTGAATGGAGTTTTATCATTCTTTTAAATTTAGAGAGCAAAGTTGAAATAGGAAAATATAAACTTTCGGAAAGAAACTAACAAAACAAAGAAATCACTGTCTAAAAGTTTCCTGCGCTTGCCACCTGTTTCAATAAATACAATAATGTTTCAATCTCACATAATTGAACGAAGTTTAAATGCCGCTTTGTGAAAACGACAAAATTTTCAGTGAATAAATGTTAGTACGGAATAATGGATCACAGGTAAAATTAAAGTATCCTACAACTTGTGGCAATTTTTTTTAAAATGGAGATATGGGGATTTTTTTGTGGTTTTTGTTGTTGTTGTTGTTGCTAATGCCACTTGTCTGACGTAGTCAGATCGAGGTCCATGAAATTCATTATGGCATTGGGCTATATTGTACGCCTGTCGTTAGCCGTAGCTTTCAGCACCATGAAGGTGACAGTACGTTTTGGCTCGGTTCCACCACAATTTTGAAAGAGAACACCCTGAGCGTGGTCAGGGGTTTCCCACTTCTCTTCCCCTTCCACCAACCACACGAGAGGACTTGAGGCTCGACGGGTATTTAGAGTACCCCATGCCGCGAAGGCACTATGCATTTTAGATATGCTTAACACAATTTAAGAAAAATATGCTAAAAATTAAGAAGATAAAGAGAAATTATTATTATTAACATGGGAAATACACTCTAGAGCAAAAACATTATGACCACCCCTACATTTTGCAATGAACTCGCCTGGATGACATGGAGCGCACGTGATTAGGTGAAAGTGGTATTTAACTGCTGCTGGAGAGTCTGAAGAATCATTATTTTACTTACTTCTGTGTGTGATGGGAAAGGCTGTGGATCTAAGCGACTTTGATAGAAGGCAGATTGTAATGGCTCGAAGGCTCGGGACAAGTATTTACGAAACTGCACGAATCGTGAGTTGTTCGCGATCTACAGTTGTTAGTACTTATACAAAGTGGATGAATGACAGTGAAACCAGTAGTAGACGATATGGTGTTGGACGTCCACACGCTATCAAAGAAAAAGGTCGTCGGAGACTGTCTCGCATGGTGAAGCAAAACCGGAGCCATACAGTGGCTCAGCTGACAGCCCAATACAATGCAGGGCCAAGTAGAATAGTATCGGAGCACACTGTTCAGCGGACACTGTTGGATATGGGGCTACGCAGCAAACGTCCCACTCGTGTGCCTTTGCTGACCAAGCGTCATAGCCAACTGCGCCTGCGCTGGGCCTATTAACATCACGACTAGTCCATGGATCAGTGGGAAAGAGTTGCTTGGTCAGATGAATCACGGTTTGTCATTCATCACGCCGATGGTCGTGTCAGGATACGCCATCTTCCAGGCGAACAGTTGTACCCTCAATTTACAGTAGGTCATACACAGGCCGGTGATGGTGGTATTATGATTTGGGGGACATTCTCTTGGGTGTCTCTGGGACCCGTGGTTGTGGTAGAGCAGACCATGAGTGTTACAGGGTATCTGAACATCATTGCAAGCCAGTTGCACCCTTACATGGCCTCTGTTTTTCCAGCTGGAAATGGAATGTTCCAACAGGACAACGGCTAAACTATAGTTTGAGTGGTTCCAAGAACATGATGCTGAATTTCAGTTAATGTCCTCGCCACCTAACTCACCGGATCTCAATCCGATTGAACACATTTGGGATGTCATGATATAGCAGTTCAGAGTTCAAAGACCTCCAATTCGTAATATCTCGGATTTGCGTGAACGTTGCTTAAACATCTGGTACAATCTGTCTCCGGCCATCTACCAAGGACTTGTGGCATCCATGCCAAGGCGGGTTGAAGCTGTGTTGCGCGCCAAAGGTGGGCCAACTCGTTATTGACAGGTAGTCATAATGTTTTGGCTCTTGAGTGTAATTGGTAAAAACTTACAAAAATAAAATAAACTGGGTCCATTCTGTTCCAAAATTTAATGAACAAATTTTCAAATTCTCATTTCTGATGTGTTGATATGTTATTCCTTTTTTAAATGAAATTCGAGATATAAGAGATATTTTAATTTTTACAACAACTTGAGCACTTTATTATAATTATTATATGAAATTGCTTACAAAAACATTGATTATATTCGCATATGGGACTGTAAATTTTGTAATGAAACAGTGATTGATAAATCAGAAGTTTAAAACACTTCTATTATTATACAGAACCTACACAAAAAATTTCAGTTTATTGTTTTCAAAACTGTTTGAGCAATAGCTGGCCCCGTTTGAGCATTTAAAAAAAACACATTTCGAGTAAAACGCGTTTTAAAATATGACATCTTGCTTAAAGTAAAATCAATTGCTTTTACTAAAACACTTTTTGTTTTGGTTCTAGTGAATGGAAAATAATAAACTTAGTATATTTTAAAGTTAATAAGATGGTCTATAAAACAAAATCATAAAAAATTCTCAATTTTTAGCGAAATTCACAATTTTAGGATAGTCGGATACCTTCGGTATAAAATCACTGCACTTTATCATAAGGGAAATTAAAAATGTAATATTTAGTAATATCATACCTACATTCTGATTCTTTAAGAGTAAAGTTGACCAATGTCATTTGTTGAGTATCATCTTTCCCGCAACAGTCATAACAATTTTTGTCCAATCAACAACTTGGATGTTACGTCATTGTACAAGTAGAAAAGAAACTATATGGAATAAGGATAATACATATAAAATCCGAAAGCTTCTTTTAAGTACAGTCATAGGTGAATTGTAATCTTTTGAAACTAAAGTCATCTTTTATAGATTTCTTTATCTTTGTTACATCTTTTGCAGTTTTTGTTGTTGTGGGCGTGTCCGTCCAGAATTGAAGTTGCCAGAGCCTGAGACAGGTTGGACTTCTGCACGATAAATGCTGACACCACCTATCTCCACCTCCGCCATCCAGGTATGAACTGGAGGGGGAGGAAAATATTCTCCAGCACGGTGTGCACCGTGGTTTCTGCTGCGACCCCCCACAAGACTTTCGGACCGACTGATTTAACGAGAACGTACTCTGTGTGTAGTCAGATATCTGTTGGCATCGAACCTAGGCCCTTCGGTCTGTAGTCCGATGCTCTAACCATTAGGCCACCCACGGCCTGTTGCAGTTTTTGTGTGACAGAATTTTCATTGAGTTTTTGTGAGCAACAAGCCTCAGACTAAAGTAACAGTTTAATTCATCACGTTATTCTACTCATCACATTAATATTCTGTTAATAAATACATGCTCACATAAAATTTATATTTAAGTGTAAATTTTCCAAAATATATTTTCCAGACTTCCACAACGCGCTAAATGGGAACTTAGAGCCTTTACAGATTTGACGCGCGAGTCCTTAATAACATCAAGGGTGGAACCGAACACTCGGCTACGCTGGCCACTAGTTCAGGGACCCTAGTCACTTTTCTAATGTAGTTACAGATAGAGTACATGATCGATCCAATACTCCTAAAGGTAATAAATTCTGGTTGAGAATATTGGAATGTATAATGTTTTGCTTGTTGAGTTTTACCTGAAATTTTACGGTAGATTATACGTTATAGATCGGTATGATACATTTTCATCCATTAAGTAAACATTTTAAATAAAAAAAGTCAAGTAATATATTTCGCATTACATTTTAAAATAATATTCTTCTCATTGAATATATCGTTGTAAGAATTAATACTCACTGATAAAATTGATTTTATATGAAATTGTGTCCTTTTTAAAATATGATTAAAACATTTAATTTTGAAACTCAAACTCAGAAGAAACTCAGTTTTTAATAAGATTAGAAGGTCTACGTTCTCAGCTAAACACAGAAAGCCTTTTACAAAGGGTCCTTGTCGAATGATAAGACTGGCATTTGAAGTAATATTTCACTTTCCTAATTTCCACATTTATGGACTTAATTGTTTTGATGCTTATTTCAGTTAAACAAAGAGGTAACATCACAAAAGACTATGGCTCACATATTGAAGTCCGTTTCCTTAATCATTGAACAACTAATACACAGAACGAATATATCAGAAATAGGGTTTTATTTTAAAGACCGATAATATATACACGGATTTGTTTTTTCTCTTTTTGTAGGATGATACTGACAATTATATTTTATACCAATTATGCTTGCATATATCTAATGTTATTTTTTTAGTAATTAAGTCCTGTCCTAAAGGACAATAAATCAGTCAGGGCTCACAGCGCACAAATTGACGTAGTGGGGAACACATGGAAAGTTGTCATTCTCATCACATAACCGCAGATCAAAATTACACAGTCCGCCATTAATTACCCTCACATTATTTCGCGTTGTGTTGTAAATACACAATCAATCAATTTAAAATAACAAATAAACTTTTATTGATATAAATGTAATATCAGATTTTTTTTTTACCATTAAACATTTTACTAAAAGCAAAATTAACTTTTAATATATATTACCATAAAAGTGTGTGTAATAAGTTATTTCACAGAATAACTAGGTATTTCATGGAATAACTAGACGTCAGTTAAAGTATATAATATATGAAAATTCATACTTTACCTAGTTATTCTATGAAATAACTAAGTATTCTATATGAAATGACTTAGGATAGACCATTAAAGTGAAAAATAAACAATTTCAAAGATATTTTTTTTTAAATTAACTGATCATAAATAGCTAAAATCTCTCGAAAAATACATTTAATCTCGTTTGCAGATGAATAATTGATAATTAATAATGGAAAACCTATAATATAATTTCTTATTGCTCATTAGTTAAACAGAAAGAGAAAAAAAGATAATGCTGGTAAAATAGATTATAACATTAGTTAAACAGAAAGAGAAAAAAATATGCTGCAAAAATAGATTCTATTTAAATATTATCAACAAAAATACATGCCGGAAAGAAAAACTGCTGCTTCATAAAAAAAATATAAACAAAAATGTAAGAAAATATTAATTTAAATGTTTGAAATACCTTTTTTTTTTTACTTTTTGTTATTTATTAGAGAACGGGTTGCTGAGATGACACTTTGGATTGGACTGCTTATCTTTTCTGAAACAAGCCCACTTTTTACCATTACAAATTTCTTTTTACACGAGCACTTTTTAAATTCTTGTCCAATACCGCAACTTTTAGTTGTTGCAACAGATCGAAGCGTTGTGTCAATATTTGGAACTTGTTCAATGGAAATTAATAATTCTCGCTGACATATACTGAACTGATATCTAGAGTACAATTGTTTTATTTGGCCATCTCGAGTTCCTAATCGGAAAAATCTTTCCTAAAGCAGCTAGAACCGGTTCAAAGACCTTTCGAGTGCCGTATTTCATACTTTAATGAACAAGTAATTGTTGTTCTATAGCAGGGATGGCGAACCAATGGCACGCGACACAATATTTTGGGCACTACATCGTTCAAAACGATTTGCATTTTAGTTCAAAATAACAAAGTTCACTATGGAGTATTACTGTCAAACGCGAGTGATTGGTCACGGTGTGGCATGGAGTACACTCGTTTGTTATTGTTTTGCCTTAGTTACGCCGTGAACTGCAACTGCTAATGATGCGAAGTTTGTCTACGCATAACATAATAAATTTCGTTGAAACTACTGCATTTTAAGTTATATTTACGATTTCTAACAGTTATTTAACATTGATAATTTAGCAAAAAATAAAAATAAATAAATAAGTGCAAGATAGTTAGTGTAACAGAGAATTTAAAACTTGATGGACCAAGGGATACGGCATGATTAGTAAAGGCAACAAAGCGTTGTGCATTTTATGTTCTGAAACAATTGCATGTAGAACGTCTGTAAAACGGATTCCAGACACATTTAACTGTTTGAAGGTGCTGGTTCTTGCTATTTTAACCACATTTTCATTTATCTATGCCTGCGAGTCATTATTCTTAGATATGAGTAACATTAAAGACTAGTTTATAGGAACCGTTTGGTTGATGATTCCAATTCAACATGCATTCTGCTAAAAGTAACATCTTACAATCCTAATATATTTATCATCTAATCTACAACAGAAGTCACACTAATGTTACTTTATATAATTTAATTACACGTATAACTAAAACCTTTACTACTATACAATGCAAAATGTATTTTTTCGTAGTAAATAAAGAGTTTTGAGTTGTTAGCATTTAATTTATTATTTTCCATATAATCACAAATCAAAATTATTTGACGGCACGTCTATATCTAATTAAATATTTCTTCAGAAAAAATGGCATGTTGATCTATAAAGGTTCGCTACCCCTGTTCTATAGAATACCTATTTAAATCGTAGAATTCAATAATTTTATATATTTTAACTGACGCGTCTATTTATTGCATGAAATACCTAGTTATTCTATAAAATAATGCATTTCACACTTTAACGGTAACATATAAACTAAATAAGTGAAAATACGTTATAAAAACTCTATTGATTTCTCCAGATGAAACCCAAGTCGATGATTGATGGAACTCGTAATTTTGACTCAAGGGAAAATAACGAGAGAGATAATTAAGTTAACAATCCACTCTCCAAGTCAAGACAACATGAGACTCTGGTACTTCAAATAATTTATGGTATTAGGAAGCATGAAGCTGACTTCACACTCTCTATAGCCCACGAAATTGTTACTGTGAGAGCCAGAATAACGTATGAAGAAACTTCTCGTAAATTTTTTCAAGAAAATCATCGAATTACAGCTTAAACTGAAAAACATGTCAATAAAGACATCATTTATTATTTTAATATACTTCTGCTTCCTAAAATTGCAACTTACTGTAATTAAACTTTTATTTTAAAAAAAAAACCTTAAGGAATAAGAGCTTATTATTTCCCTTTTTTAAGTATGAAAACACAGATTTCCTGTAACCAAAAAATATGATCACTTATAAAAAAGATATTGAAATTATGATAATTACTTTTGTAATCATTTCATTTATTCCTTTTTTCTACAAGTTTAAGAAAATCGCATTTTTTAAAATATATTATATGATATTTTTTTCATTGCTCAATGAAATATTAGTCTTTTTTGCATAAAACACAAAAGTAACTTTGGGAGCGTTTACTGTAAGAAAAGAAAATTGGTAATGTTTTTTGGAGGATTATACATAAGCAACATACTATATATTTTTGTAACGGTAACGTAATCAAAACAGTTATTTTTTTGACTACTTGCATTGTTACATCATATTAATTACTTTTTTTCAGAAGTACAGCAGTAATAATTTGGAAAATATAACCTCCACTTAATTTAGCACTAAATATATTAACTAACAGTAAGTATACATAAAAAAGAATTCATTAAGCAATAATTAATGTAATTGTAACTAAATCATCATAATTGCATTCATTCAGAATAAATAACTAAACGCAAAATCAAAACTTAAGTCTTAGTAAACAAAGAACTTCAAATAGAATTTGTTTGGGGGAAGTGTTTTTGTGTGTTTGAACTAAAATTACAGATATTTACACAAACTTCAAGAATCCTTGTAGTTTTTGATATTTTCCTCGTTCTTTGTTTGCAGATGTGATTATCCAATGTGGTTGAAAACTATAAAATAAGGCAAGTTTCATTATTGAATTTAGCTTTTTTGAATAAGTTATGCGTTGATTTGTTTCAAAAGATCTGCAAACATTCTTCGAATCGAAATCGGTGTGTAATTGGTTAACATAGAGATATTCAATAAATTTTGTAAGTTTAAATTATAATTAAATGAAGAACATATTTTTAACAAACGCACCATGTTGTACTTAATGGAATTGAATTTAAGAGTTTAAATCTGAGCTTATATCATAGTAATGTAGAAGTATTACGAACTTTTTATTACAATTAAGATGTGCAAAGAATATATGCATTCGAAAACAAAACAAGCGACAGTCATTAGGAACCATGTCAAGAGAACATGGAGCGTAGGTTTTTCTTTAACGCAAAACCTTCCAACAAACTTTAAAGTTTCAAATAGAACCATATTACTATTTAAAGAATGATAAAAGCAGCGTAGTTCCCCATTACCGAAATAGGAAAAAACACCATGCTAATTGTTACATTGAACCTCTTCGTGACTAACTGAAATATCAGTCTGCCTAAGAGAAAACAGCAGGAGACTGTTATAAGGGTTTATAATAATTTGGGTGTGAAGATATCACACCTTTCCTTGCACTCTAAGCAAAAGTGTTGGCATAAAATCTCTCCAGATTTCAACGTTAGATAGTTTAAGAATCCTAAACACAGTGCTTGTGTTTTGGATTATATATCTCTCTTCTCATATTCATTCAGAACCAATATCATGAATGGTTCATTTTTGTATCTTTTAAGGTATCCGAACACGTTCGGAGTACTTTTTAACAAAATAGCATACTAAAACATTATAAATGCACTTTTAGGACTCAATACCAATAAATATTACTATTTAACTATCAAAATTTAGAATAAATTACCTAAATGTTACAAAAATCACAATTATAAGTGAAATTTTAGCAATATTTTTGAAAAACTTCAAAACAGTTAGAGAAAAAAGTAATAAACATATATTAGTAAAAGGATTACTAAAACAAATTAGATACATTTAACTAGAAAATGTACTAAAATTTTAATTTTTTTATTAAAATTTGAAAATTTTAGAGCTGATTGAGTAAACATTATAAGAAATGTTACATTTTTTTATGAGACCATTATTTAAATAACAAGCCATAACTCAAAACCTATTCATGCAATAAGAAATATTTTAGTACATTCTCTAGAAAATAACATAAATATCAGGTTCAAAAAGTTTTATAGAAATACATTCGTAATATTTTGAGTTATCAGACTCGCCATGATAGATTTTGAGCAATTTAAATGCCCACTTTAAGTAAATCAAAACCCCCCTTCCTGTTTTTCAAATTTTATAAAATTGATTGTAACTTGGCCTCTAGGAAGTGTAGAAACAAAATAAAGTATGTTTCGTAAAGTCAAATGATAGCTCTATTCAATGAAATAAAAAAAATATCTTTCTTGACTGAATTTGGTCATTTTCAACGTGTTCGGTTTCCTTAAAGCAATGGAACACAGTTAAAAATCGTGTCGTGGATGGTTCATTTTATACCAGATAATGCATTGTAACATAATAAACGGTTTACCTGTGTCCTTGATGTGCAGTAAGCTGATATGAACCAACTTTGCAATTTCCTCTTTTCAATAGCAACATTCCCAAAAAAATTTTTCATGTCTTTTTTATTGGTACTGTTTGGAATAATGTAATCGAAGAAAAGGCGTCTTACGATTCTTTTGCTATTCTTAATGGCTTTAAAATGATTTAAGAGAACACTGATTGTTACAACCACTGATCCTTTTGAAAACTTTTAGGATATGCAAATTTAGAAACTCATTTTTTCAACATTTATTCAAACTTAAGTTCTTCCTAAGTTTCCAATGAGAGATAAAATTTTGTTCAGTTGAGGTTAAAGGAAAAAGAAGGCATTTAGAAAACTCAAACAGAAAGAGAGTGAAAAATAATAGATTCTTTGAAAAATAAAATAAATACCATAAAATATTTTGGAAAGGAGTTCGTCTATTCAAAACGTCATTACCGGATGAAAATCATTTTTTTTTAGATTCAGGAAGAGCACACGTTTGAGATTTATGTAGGCAGAAAACTGATTTTGGGATTCTTCTCATCATAAGAAATTGCGTATACTATTTACATGTGTAGTTACGATTCAGTAATTAATATTATTTCCAACGTTTTAATTTAAAAATTTGAATCTTTTTGATTAATTTGTGTTCATAAATTTACTTTAGTTATTATGGGAAACATGCGTAAATGTAACATATATATACAACACAAATGATATGACGTTCAATGAATTTATATTAAAAATATCTTTTCAAATACATGTTTTTACAGCTGATTACTCATTCTTTCTTTCACAAGATTTCTGAATTAAATAAAGTGTTTTACTTTACTTTATAAGGTTTTTGGGCACGATGCAATTCACATCGAGTTTTCCACAAAATGTTTTGCACATACGTTTTACATAGTACTTCAATTATTGAAACTATAATACTTGTATAAAAAAGTCATAAGAAATAAATTTTTAAATTGTATATTTCATATATAGTAATTCCCTTGAACATTCTATCGAGGTACTTTATGATGTCTTGATACCTCCAAGACTATGCTTGATAATTAATTTCTAGTTTGGCCACATAACGGGAAATAACCACAATTGTATCACATAAAATACTACGTTTTTGAATCAATGGCAAAGTCATGGCATCCTGCCTCATCCGCATATTCTGACCAATGACAAAAGTATTTACCGAAAATCATATAATCCTAAAAGCTTTCGGTTGACAAAACCTACAAAACGCTAAGGTCGCCAGAGCTAAAAAATAATGGTATTGTGAATTGCCTTAGATGTGTGCGTGTTTGTGTTGTGCTCTTAGTGTAGCATTTTCATCCATTGGTGATCGTTAATAAAATGTGAATTTTGAAATAGAAATATATCGTATTCATCTTTCAGTGGCTGCAACGAAAAAGTGATGTATTTCAATAAAATATTTTCTAAGTACAAAAATGTCTTAAGCAAGTTCCAATCTATGACATATATACGAGGTGTGGCACAAGAAAAACGAGACTAAGTGTGTAGCTTGAAAAACGAATGCTGTTGGCAACAACAGTTTTTTTCCTGGCTTTATCTCATGCACTTCCTTTATCCATGTGGACAATTTCGACCTAACCGATCACGCCTGTTAGGAGTACTGCACCATTGAGTGAACAAGTACAACTGCATTCCAGCGGGAAAATGTCGTAAGTAAAAACTGAACAGTGAATCAACATCAAGTTTCTTGTGAAACTTAAGAAATTAGTTACGGAAACATTTCAAATGTTAACACAGACTTATGCATATAAAACTTTTGTCTCATGCATGTGTTTTCGAATGTCATAAGTGGTTTTTCGAGGGAAGGGACAGAGTGGAAAATGATGAACATGATGGGTGCTAAAAGTGAGCAATTACAAACAAAACGAATGTCAAAGGTCATGATGTGATCCAGTGAGACCAAAGATTAAGTATTCGGGCAGTGACGAGAGTAAGTTAACTTGGATATTGAAGCTGTTCGAATAATTTTTACAGACGAATTACACATGGGGAAGATTTGTGTGAAGGTGATTCGAAAAGTTTTGCCCGGTGACCAAAAAAAGTGCCGTAAAGACATGTGTGTGGATATGTAAGAACACATCGCAAACAAGCCAAATTTATTGAAATATGCTGTAACATGTGATGAGACATGACGTTTTACCTATTACCCAGAAAATAAGCACCAGTCGATGCAGTGGAAGTCTCCAGGATCTCCAAGACCGAAAAAAACACGTATGCCTGGATCAAAATTCAGTTTAATGTTAATTGTCTTCTTCGACATTAATGGAATTGTATTTATTGATTGGGTTCCAGTGGTCGAACTGTTAATTAGCGCTAAATAAAAAGACTTCCAGAAAAATTAGGGAAAAAAGTCTGCAGTTGTGCAGTGATGGATGGCTATTGCACCAAGACAGTGCACTTGATCACACGGTCCTATCTGTTAAGCAGGTACAGACCAGCAACTCATTAATGTGATGGGGAATCCTCCTTTTTTCCTGATTTGGCTGAAGGCGACTTTTTTTATTTCCTACAGTTGGATCTTGCTTAAAGGGAATCTATTTTACTGTAATTAAAGAGGTTCAGGTAAAAACGGAAAGTTACTTGAAGGGCCTTCTAAAAACATCGCTTCAGATATGTTATTAACAATGGTAGCACCAAAAGCAAATGTGTGGGAATGCTGACGTTGACTACTTTGAAGGTGATGATGTCACAAAGAACTGATTCTGTAAGTACAAGGTTTCATTGAACCAATCTCGTGCCTTATGTGTCACACCTCATACACTGTCGATCCAAAACATTATGAATATCGTCCCATTTTTCAATGAACTCGTCTCGTTGATTTGGAAGCCACTGACTAGAGATTTGACCTATGCTCGAGAATGTAAGCAATTATTCTTGCACTTACTTTTGTGAGAGAGGGTAAGTGTTAGAGCTATATTTACGTCAGACTGTAAAGCTGTACGATGGCTATTGGCGACTGAATCCGTTATTTTTAACCATATTAAAGTGACTAGGATAACACCTGAGCAGTTAAACCCTAGTCTAACTTCCACACCACAAAACAACGGTAGAATGTTTGAACCTCGACATATTAAACGTGCATCGGCCCTCTTTGCACGATGGGTATTTAGGGGTACAGGGTTCACACCTATACCACGCTAGCCCCGAGTATGTTACCTTTGACGACCAAGCAATGCAGACTGAAGAGTGAGGGGAAAGGCGGCTGGTCCAAGTGAATTTTATAGAGAATTTGCAGACCGTGGCTCGAAGTCTTGGAGCAAGTACCTCTGAAACTGCATTATTGGTTGGTTGTTCGTTTTTTGTTGTGTTTAGTACTTATTCAAATTAGATGAATAATGGTGAAACCAGAAGTATACATTTAGTTGTTGGACGTCCATGCATCATTAACGAAAAAGGTTGTTGGAAATTTTACCCTCTTTGTAAAACAATTCGGTGCTAGACAGTGGCTCAGCTGATAGCCCAATAAAATACAGGTCCAATTGCAAGTATTTCGTAACATAGAGTTCAGAGGACATTGTTGGGTTCATGGGGCCCTGTTTACGAAGCGTCATTGCCATCTACACTTATAGGGTCTCATAAACATTAAAACTTGACCATAAATAATTGGAAGAGAGTTTTCTGTTTGGATGAATCAATGGTTGTGTCAGAGTGAGCCGTCTTCTATATATACAGTTGAACAGTTGCTCCCTCCAGGTACACAGAAATGATGATGGTATTACGCTTTGGCTAACTTTCTCATTGATGAATCTGGTCTCTTTAATTCTGGTAAAAATACTGTAAAACGTGTAGACTATTGGAGCACAATTGCCGTTCAGTTGCAACCTTATATGGCGTCTGTTTCCTAAATGGAAATGGAATCTTCCATCATGATGGTGTTTGATATCAAAATGCTAGGACTAGGTTAGAAGGGTTTGAGGATCATAAAGAGATGAATTCAAATTAATATCTTGACCACCTGACTCGGCGTATTTTAATTTTTTATTGTACATTTGTATTTTCCCAGAAAGGCAGCTCAGAGACCAAACATTCTCATGTAGCAGTCCTCCTACTTCATGTGACTGCAGCTCAGACGATTGGTACAATCTGCCTCCAGTCTTCTACCAATAACTTGTAGTATCCATGCCAAAACGAGTTGTAGCTGTTTTGAAGGTAGAAAGGGGTGCAACGTGTTGCTGAGTAGGTGTTCCTAATGCTGTGGCGTTTTTTGTACATATAACACTATCGTATAAGGCATACAAATATTTTTAAAACTTTGTGTGGTCACATCTCTTCTTCCCAAATGTGATCCAAAAAATGGAAAAATATTACTTGCAAACAATGTTGTCACTCTGAGGCTAATGGATTAATTTATACTATTACATAGAAGAGCAAACACCGATGAATGAGAATAATTATAGTTACAGTTGTGTGTGTGTGCAATGCATTCACGAAGAAATGCACACGTAAAAAGTATCAGCACATTGTGTTTCACAACTTCTGACTCCCTTTTAGAATCAAGCAAAATACGACCACAGAAAAAATAACATCTATTTGGGTCAACTCATAACAATGGATGAATTTTAAATCTGTCCAAACAATTCAGAGAAAAAAAAGATGAGCAGGAGTGGAAGCATACGACTCAATTCTCTTCAAGATGGCTAAGGAGCAGCAAGTGCAAAAAAAAACTCATGCTGTCTTTACTGAAGTAAATTATGGAAAAGGATGAAGATTAGGGAAAAATGTTAAGCCAGCAATCGTGTTTCTTACTGCACACTGCCCAAAATAAGACCGTAATGTTGCTTAGTACGATCTCCAAATACGTCTGTTCTTTAGCCAACAATGCAACTGTAACTCTTCTCAAGGTGCAAGTGAGGAATCAGAGCAAGATGGTTTTAAAATTTTGACACATCTTCAATATTCTACTGATCTCACCACAAAAGATTGTTCCTTATTCTCCAAATTAAGCAAAGCATTGTAAAGGAGGCGATTCGACACACAAATGTAAAGACTTTCAGGAGTTGGAACAACTGTTTTTATTGCAATGATAATTTTAAAAAGTCAAAGTTCGCTGGGAGAAATCGGAACTATAGATGGTGAATAAGTAAAAAAGTTTCAAGAATAACAAATAAAATTTAAGTCTATCACTCGATTATTTTTTAGCAATAAATGAACTTTGTAATAGATCCTGTTATGCAAAAAAACCTGATTATATAAAATAACTAAACTCGAAATTTACCACTTTCTTTAAATAGAAAAATAAATTAAATGCAGAACTTTTTATACCCAGAGTATGCTAATACATACGTGTGAAAAAGTAATCTGCATCCATAAGTTGGTAGAAATAAGAAAATACCAAGGGTAAATGTGGAAAGAAAAGCCGAAAACAGGTATTCAAAAGATGGCTTTATAATAAGCTTGAATATTTTATGCAGTTTTCTTATTTTCAATCATAACAGGAACAAAGTTTCAAAGTTGCTTGTAAATTTACTCTAGGGATTTATGCAGGTTTGGGCAAAAGTGGATTTTCATCTTCCGAAAAAAGAAACAAAGTTTTGTAACTTTTCTTCTTTAAAAACTTGCACTTGACTATTTATGACTGAAAAACCTAAGAAAAATTGAGAAACTTGATATAAATAATTATTACATCAATTTTTGGAGCTTGAAGTAATATGAAAAAACATACGTACAGTACGTTGCATTACAAACCTACGTACAGTTTGTTGCTACGTATAGTTTTTAGTTGAATGCATTTATATATTAAAGTAAAATAAAAGAGAGAGAGACATTACAGAGTTATGTACTACAATTGATTTTCTTTCAATTTACAAATCAGAGAAGAAAGATAACATAATTGTGCGTCAGAAAGACGCATTCATTTTTAAAATTTATAAACTTTTTATTTTATAATTTTTTTAATAACATTTTAAAGTAGCTTTAAAAATATATTATTTATGAAGGAACAAATGAAATAAAAAATATTAAAAAGTTATACATCTTAAACTTATAAAGAAAGCAATTGTTGAATATACAAAACAAAATTTACTACACGTTTATAAGACATTCTAGTCCAAAAATATGCTTTAGAAAGCTGAAATTTTGGGCATTTAAGACAGCTAAAATATGTGTAAAGATTAAGTTGACATGTAGATCCTTAAAAAATCGAAAGGCAATTTCTAATCGAACAAATTAACTTATACTTGAACCACTTATGATATTAAAAAGGATTTAATAATGGAATTTTTTAATTTTCTATGAGAGTTTAAGTGATACTACTGATTTTTTATATGATAATAATTACGTATTGAGTATTTATAAACTTTTCTTTTTCTGTTATTCATTTTACACCTAATATAATGAAAACTGGAATGAATTAGTAATTGGTTTAACTAAGTGTGAATCTCTTTTGAAAAAGTCACTAGAAATGATGCATGATGAAAATTTAGTGGTTGTTGGTAATGTAAAGCGTTTAGAGCAGTTGAACCGCCCTGTAAAGTGTCCTAAAATACAATTACGACAAAAAAAGGCATACAATTTTATATCCTCCTTTTAGAATTATAATTATTGTTAAAAATTCATAATATGTCAGTAACCAAAACAGTTAATATTACGGATTCTATATTCTTTTTTTTTAAATCTTATATTTTCTGACGTAAGCAAATTTTTAAACAAGGAACTTTAAGCAATTGAAATGTTAATGATATTAGAAATACTTTTCAAAACCATTACCTGTTATTACAATTTTTCTTGAGATAAATTTTGCAAACGTGTTATAAAATGCAAAATATATGTTGGTAGGATATGTTTAACTATCTACCTTGATATAGAGTCACAATTGCTTGCATTCTTTTATTTTATGAAGTTATCAAGGCGTGATGTATTATAAATATCACATATAATAGTTCTTAATCAATACTCCAAAGGAAATAAAAACAATTCACTTTACAGTAAATCATCGAATGACTTTTCAATGAGTATTAGTATTATCATTCAGAGATTTATCAATGTAGGCAATGAAGATTCATTTCATAGAAACTCTTTGTTGCGAAATAATTTAAATTAAAAAGTTAATACTTTTTACAAGAGTTCCCTCAGGAAACATCATTCTATGAAGTACCTCAACATTGTTTCTCAATTTACAATCATAGACTGAGGAGTATGATTTACTTGATGTTGTTTTACACATATTATGGATGATAGGCGAAAGCTCACTTGCAGATACTCGTAGATTCAACATATTCACTATACGTAATCAGTCAAAATCTTCTTGAAAATACCTGCCATATACACCAGACCTCAAACATTTATCATCCTAGTCAAACCATAGCATTAAAACAGGAAGGGGGTAACAGTGCTTTTATATGCAATGAATTGACCATTGTGCAAAGATTATAATAATTAAATTGTTCTTAAAAATTTTATGTACCAAATTTTCTTATAAAGTTTCTTAATTTTTTCAGCTAAGCATCTTCTTAGACTCATTTTTTGAATAATCATTTTTAATTCTTCTTTTATTGTTATATAAATGCAGCACTTTCATTTTTATTGCAAAATATATAAAGAAATAATTACTGTTATATATCTGTGTCCACTTTTAAAAATATTAGAAAAAAATCAACTTTAATATATTTTAATATAAATTTTTTTTGAAACGGGTAAAATTACATTTTATATCTTAAATTTTTTTGTATTTAACCAGGAAAAATATTATTAAAAATAGTGTTATTGATTAATTTTAAAGAAAAATTCACACAAGAATGTACTTAGAAAAATTTTATTAAATATACAAAATATAATTGATCACGATTCTGTAATTTAAATATACGTGAAAACATTTTTTTCCTACGTTTTCATCAATTTGAATCAGTAATCTCTCCTTTAATTGAGTTTCTTCTAACCATATAGTTATGTATGCATATTTTTAAGTATATATATATAACTAATTATTCTCCATATAAAATATAAATATATTAATATGTATTAAACAAATACATGTTCTTTATATAAATATCGATTTTTTTTTAAAAAAAAAGATTTATTAACATTGCACAAAATCTAATATTTGAAATAAATTCCTATATTTAAACTCTTAACCGGTTTGCCGGTACAGCGTAAGGGTTACCGAACTTGGCGCCAGTTGGCCCGTACGTGGTACGGGCATTGGTATTTTATATCTTTCTTTGATTTGTGCGTATTTTTAATTCTTATGATGATATTATTTGGTGGTAGTGTTTTGAAAAGATGATTCAGTTTCATCCACCTTTTTCCTTGTGATGAATGAGGGAATTTTTCAGTACAGTTTATAATTATATACAATAAGATAAAATGTGCATTTTTAAAAAAAAATAAGTAGAAAAAATTGACCGGGTAAGGAATTAGAATCAATTATTCTACTTTGAAATTAATAGTTTTTAGTATGTCTCATAATATAATAAATATAAAGCTGATTATATAGTAGTTTTTATTACACGTAAGAATAATTATTTAATTTTAGATTTTGTCGGTAAAGCATGCTTTATTTAACAATGAAGTATCAACATTTTCTTGTTTTACAAATTCTCATTTGCATAGATACTATTTCGTAATTGCATAACGTTATTGCATTTTCATAGAATAATATTTCTCCTTTACAATTATTTCTTTAACTTTTAACTGTACTTATTCCTACTTCTGGGTATTTTTTTTTTCTTTTTTCTTAAAAAAATTATGAAAAATATATTTATAATACTCTAATAGTAAAATTATTTGACACTTTAATTATAATTGACAACAGATGTTTTTGCCAGTATTACTTTACATGTCTGTAAAATATAAATGTTTTATCAATCCTTTATATGTCTGAAATGAAATATAAAAATGCCTTTATCAAAAAACAAATATTTACAATACTTTGCTTTGTATTTCTTACAAAATCATATGTTATCTTCCTAGTATAATCTGAATGTAAAACATGTCTAAATAGCGGTGACCATTTTAATTCTTTTTTGCCCTATCTGACATTTCGTAAGAGATCTCATAATATCTAAAGGTCACATTTACAAGCAACGCAAACTCAATGATACTTATACTTTAAGGATCAACCTTTAAAGTAAAATCCTTTAAAAAGAAAGTTATTACCTTAAACACATTTTTAGCGTTTTGGAAGACCTCGAATTTTTAAATTTTACTGGAAGTTTCGAATTGCATGCATTTGTAGGTGAAATCTAACCCAGACCCCTTCTCCCCACTTGTCCCTTCTCGATAACATGGCGAACATGCCCATCGCTATCACCACCCACACACGCATGCGCAATGGTCAGACGATCCCTTGCTTTTTCTCCACCCCAGTTTTCACATCCCTTCAGTTTCCCTTCGCAGATCTCGGCAAATAGTAGGCGACGCTTAAGCTCTTATCTGCGAGCGCCCCGGCATAACAGACAGCCCCGCTTGTCACCCTTCCATGTGTCCACCGTCGAGGCGTTGGAGCCCAGGCGGTGGTACACTATACCGGAGTTTTTACCACATCATACCGGAAAAAGTAGGTTTGCATGTATTGAATATTTCGTAGAATAAGCATTATTTTATAGCAAAATAGTTATTTTTTTTTTTAGTTAGAAAAAATAGTTTTATTAAGGATTGTATTTGTAGTACTTTTTGTGAAGTCATTGAAATTTTAAGACTGATTAAGTAAACGAAAGGGGAAAAAATATGATGACAGTCTTATATGATTTTTCGATTTAAACTTTTGTTTGGATATGTTATTAATCAATTTTATAGAAGAAATAATACCTGTCTCTATCGAAAAAAGTTCTCTACGCTTTAAAACGTCTAAAAAAATTAATGTCATCCATTTATGTTTTTGGTAAGGATTTAAAATAATGGGTTAAATGGAATAAGGTCAAATGTTATTTATTTTTATTAGATATTATCTATACATAGTATCAGAAACAAATATCAAGTTATATCAAAATTTCTTATGCAGTTAAAATTTTGAAATTAAATTTAAAAATTGTATTTTTCTACTATGATATTTGCATTTAGTTTTAAAATTTATCTCGGTATAACAATAAAAATAAATGTAAAACTTTCTTGCATAAAGCATATTTAAAATGTATTAGGCGTTATACATTTTGCAAAGATGTTTCGTGTTGATTTTACAGTATTATATAATAAAATTTAAGCCCAGCCTTAGCAAAAACTTTTAAAAACAATTTGCAATCCAAATGCACTTTGTGTTTCATTCTTCAAATAAAAAGAAGAAAAAGAAAAGAAAATTCTTTTATAGCGCTCTTTTTAATATATTTTCCAATAAATTACTTTTAGTTTAGGTTTTAAAATGTTTAATTTAATTTCCTTGGAAACTTATTTTGCAAAAGCTTAATTTTAAGGCTTATAAAATGCACTTAATATATTTTCTAAACAATTTATTATTAAAATTGCATGAATGATATGAAATAATTCGATAAAATTGCGTTTGCAATTAAAAGTATCAAAGATGCGCCTTACTTGCAGTTCCAGATAGCTGCGCAAAAATCCAGGGACTGCGAATTGTCAAAAGCGACATGAATAGCTATGATTAAACATAATCAACTGCAATTTGTTAAAAGAAAAATTAGAACAAGAGAAAAATCTAAACTGGGCAAAGTGGAAAATGCAATTTTATGCAGATATTAATTATTTTGTACAATTTGCGCTTTCAATTATTTTTACAAAATCATGCAACGTGACACCGCATGCAAAATAAACATGAAATGAAATTTTGTGCAAATGCAGCTCGAGTTAATCTTTATGACGGAAGTTAAGTATTAAATTTAAAAGAAATATTGATAAATATGTTCACCAATATTGTGTGAGTATTACTGAAAAAAAAATTTTGTACCAGGCTATTGAAAAATATTTTGAAGATTCAAAAATAGTACTAGAATTATTACGTAAAAAGCGTTCGTTTAAAATAATTTTAAATATTTTTTTTAAAATCAAATGTAATATTTCATTAAAATTTTTCTACATTATTAAAAATTAAATAGAATGTGATAAAACATATATAATTTTGGCTTACCTCATCATTGTTCTACTGTAATTTACAATGAAAGGACACACAAAATATAATTTAAACTTATTTATGAAAAATTGTTAAAATTTATTGAGTAAAATTTTGGTTAAAATTTTTACTGCGAATAAAATTAAAAACACCTTTAGAGTATTATTTTAATTCTAGTTTATAGATATGAACTTTGGTCATTTATTATTTAAAATAAAATACATTTTCAGAATAACGTTAAAAAAATGAATTTTAAAATCCCCTCCCCTTTAATTCTTAGTTTTTCTATAGGAATAAAGATGTAAAAAAAAAACATATTTTGTTTAAAAGACATTGCTATTAAGCCAAGGCGAGCAATAGAAATTGTAGAAATTAATAATAAAACATGAGCATGGAAATGTTACCTTTTAAAGATTAACTAAAATGAGTAATAAGATAAAATGTCTCATAGTTTTTATTTTTTATAATTTATATTTATTTTTTGCAAAATAAAAAAAAAACATACAATAAAATGGAAAAAAAAACCATTATATATAAGCAAATTTTTCGAAAAGCTCTGAATTTTTTAAAAAAAATATAGCTGTTATTGTTTATTCATTTTTTTTCAATTTTGCATTAATTAATTTTCAAAAACTTCTTACAACGTTTCTAAATTTAAGTATTTTAAAATGCTAAAATACTTATTAATCGTAACATTATAAATTTTAAGAAGCTGTAAATCAGAGAGTTTTCTTTCTTGACTTTTTGAAATTTTTGCAATAAAACTGCTCGTACAAATTGCAAATCAAAAAGAATTTTTTTTATTTAAATTTGATTTTTTTAAACATAATTTGTGAAACAATTCAAATCAAAGTATGTATCAAATCATACAATCAAATGCTTAGAAAACGTTAAAATTTTTTGAATGCCTTTAAAGTTTTGGAATTGAGAAAGGTATATAGTTTAGAAAGTGACTCTGAACAATGACTTTATAAGTTCCTTTATATATATAAAGAACTAGTCTCAGAAGAGATTTATTCCTTTCTTTTTGCCTTCCAGAGAGAGAGAGATGTATAAATGATGTTAGGTTTGGAGGTTGTGCAGCTTTGCTCCGCGAAAGAGTTATTCTTTCCTAGATACATATATACTCTTAAATATTTTTCTTAATCTTTCTTCCTCTTGAGTGTCATTAGTACTAGAAGTATTTAAATCTTATGAAAATACTATTTATACTGATGATAAGATGAGTGTTTTTTTCAATTTGATTATTTTGGGCTTCGGACCATTTTTTGAAACATTATGTAAAACACTAACATCATTTTTCTTCATTTGAGGAGAACTACTTAAAGTTTATATTGAATATTGCGTTTAATTCAATTCTATCAAAACTCTATGAGCGATTTTACGTTTCCCTGCATACGGAGAGAGAACTTTTTCAAATATTCATCATCCAAATTCTTATACAAATTAAAATTCCTATTAATAATTGAATCTTATAAAAAATAATGCATAGCATTTTAAATTGATTTTCTTTATGTAAGGCTTTATATTTTACACAGTAATTGTTACTTATATTACTTATAATACCAACCTAATGTAATTAATAAAGCGTTTATCAAAATGTAGTTCGTGCCCCCTATGCGGGCGTGATAACTCAACGAGGGGGTCTAAGCATATTGAAATGTCGAAAACAAAATATTATTTTAAAAAAAATATTAATTTATGAAAGTAAACAAACAAAATGCATTCAGACGTAATAATAAAAAGTAAAATACGCATTTACATTGATATAATACACTTATAAATGTATCAAAACTGTACAATGTACTTTATAATTAATTTAAAATACTAAGTTGAGAAAAACGTTAATAATTACCAATTATGGACTTGTCATATATAAAGTTATTTACAAAAATTAACACTTATCTTTATAATTGTACGGTTTGTAATTAATCTCTAAGCTGCCGATTAAAATTTAAGCAATGACACCGTTTTGCACGTAGGCGCAAATGCTATGAATTGTTAGAAAAAAAAATAATAAATTTGCAAATCCTTTCAAGTAAGTAAATCCTTAGCAAACGGCGCTGTAAAGGTCCTTTTACTGCATTCCAAAACCTTCGAAATAATTTTATTGTAAACAGTACACAGAAAATACCGTACTTCGAAAAGACGTATATATACGTCCGGGGCAATTAACGGTTTGGCTGAGTGAGACGTTTATATACGCCGGTGGCACTTACGAGGTTAAATTCATATTTTAGCTTTAGCGTAAAAGTATAATATTATTCAAGAAAAGGCATTGTTATCGTATAGAGGGGGAGGCGATGAAAATTATGATTGAATATTAAAACTTTGAGAAGCACTGAATTTATAGAATAATGCAATACGATATTAACTGAATTAATGAATCAGTTACATGACAGTTACATGATTGTTACATGATCCTTTTGCAACATTAAGCAACCTTAAGTGAAAACTAATAAAAATGTTTATTTACATACTTACAGAATTGTAAAAATAATAATAATAAATATATCTTATACATACCTGGTCATTCAAAATGTACCAGTATAAAGGAAACATTTAATAAACTTTAGATAAATTTGTCTCATATCTACTTCTCAATAAACCTGTCAATTATATGTTTTACAGTTTGCATATGAACCATGTGCATAGTAGCTTCATAATGAAAATGTAAAGATAGTTTAAGTATTATCAATATGCTAGTTATAGTTAGCGTGTTTCTGAGACTGACATAGAAGGAAGTATTCTTTTTAGATATTGTAGTTTATCCATTTAAAAATCAGTGGTTAGTTTTACAAAAAAAGACCACATTGATGCCCTTATTCAAGGTTTATCCATGAAGCACTGAGATTGGGTTTGGTAAAAGAGATGTATTGATACAATCAGTTACGTATGTTAAAATTCTTCAAAACAGTCTCCTTGGGCTCCGATAGACAACTGCTAACGGGATTCCTATGCTGGAAAAGCAATCTAGAAGTTCAGCTGCCGTAACCTATTTTAGAACCCTGTGTGGCATTTTGTCCTATTATGGGATAATATTCAAAATGATGATCTCTTAGGAAAGTTTTGTAAACAGGAAAAAGTCTTGTGGTCACAAACCTAGGCTGTACGGTGGCTGCTGCAAAACTGCAACCCTTTTCTACATTTATCCATCTGTATAAGTACTGACGGTTCGTCGAAAAAGTAAAAATTCTTTACAGACCCTCACCACTACCCACAACCACATGCCCTTGTTAAAAAAAGAGTTTTAGTTTTCTTTAAGCATGAGAAGTTGGAGGTGTACAGCTTCTAATTGTGTTGCTTCGTGAAAGGGTTGCAAGGGAATATCCATGATTCGTCACATTTTGTTATGTCGTCTAAAAAAACAGGTTCACTTTCAATTTAATACATAATCCCACGAGAAACTTGTTATTGTGTTTGAGCAAAATTTTCGGCCATTATATCTCACAAATCTTTCGCAAGTTCAAATGTTTAGCACTACTTTTATGAAGCATTTTTTTAGGATTTCGTCTATCAGTGTTGCTCCAGATCACTCTATGTCTTCAAAAACCTTTCGTTCGTTCTTGAACTTACTGTACCACCAGAATGCTTAGAGTTTTAACAATGTTTCGTCATTGTAAGCTTTCTTAATCAAGAAAAGTATCTTGGGAACAGTTTCTCACATTTCGACGAAACATTTAATCACTACTGCTGGAAACGCTTCACTTTTGATGTTTTCTGCAATGATAAAAACTCAAAAATATTTTTTGCACCATGTATGATCCTCATTACATCAGAGCTGGGATGTAATACCCAGCCGGTTTAATGCTTAACATAAATCCCCCTCCCTAAATCCTGCCTCCAGAGAACGAGTTGCTGATGAATAGAGCACCACACAGCTTCCAGTATCATTACTTTACGGACAAACCTTATATAATTGCTAGATGACAATGTAACATATCGATTGATAAGAAAGATTTTACAAGCCTCCCTATCCTACGGAGTTAAACGCCTTGTGTATACAAATAGAAATGACGGATTACAGCACCATATCTAGGATCCTAGAGCAAAAATTAGAATCTGTAGCATAGCAATCTGTGTACAACCAAAATTTTCATTGTTATTACAAAGAAAAACCTCGCCAAGTGTTTTTTGCTCCTATTAACTTTGAACATACACCACAGCTATATGAAAATGATGTGAAACGTTAAACACCGAATACGCTCAAATGAATAGCACAACATTCTGCCAAATCACGTGCGCTTACAATATGATGATAGTTGCATTTGTATGTGCTTGTAATATCAGGATAGCAGCACAGCGTGAGAAGTAGCATGGCTTTTGCATTATGCTTCGATGTACCAATCATTCATCTAGTGTCAGGAATTTATGAATTTGATTCCCAGACGTCTCTAGTAAGTAATGCTGCTGCAATCTGTCATTTTGTGGTACACTTATATTTTGGAGCTCTTTGCGGTCTCTCACCTTCAAAACGTGGCTATCTCGATGTTTAAATATACTGTGAGATAATACGCGATAACTTTTAATAATTTGAAATTTTCTTCCATTTTGAATCATTGCCTTTGCCCCTAGTTCTCCAAATCTGTCATCAATCAAATAAAGGAGCTGAGTAAATTTTTTATGCCAATGGGACTAACTGATATGCTCTGACCTCACAACCAATGCTTTACCTTTCAATGTAAAAAAGAAACTCGTTAGTTATTGTAAGAGATGTCGACTTACAAAAAATATTTTTCTTCATATTCCATGTCTAAAAGGACCGTTTTGCAACCATTTAATTTTTTGTTTGTTTTTTATTTGTCCCAACCTCTGATTTTGATACCTTATTAGGATGACCAGCATTTATTCAAATTATTTTTAACCATATAAATGATCCAGTGCAAGATATTGATATATATATATATAAGAAAAAATAAAATGTATCATTACCATTAAAAATGGGGGGTGTTAAATTTTTCAAGGAAATACAGAACTGGTAATTATAAGTACCCTTTAGGTACTTTTAAATAATGTTCATATTTTATTTATTACATTCTACCGTAGTATATGTCAAGATGATGGATTGCTTAAATTTTCCTGATATTATGCATGCACAGAATGATTAATGCATAGAAATATTTATTTGATATTTTAGAAGGGAGAGTCGATCATTCAGACCGGAAAGGAGTGATCAATAGTGTGAAAAATATTAGCTACATGGATGAAAAAATTGTTATATGTTATAGATTATTGCATAGCACTGCGTGAAGGAACATTTTAAATTTAATAGTAATATATTCTCAAGTATTGGAACATAATTAGAGACTAGTTTCCTTGAAGGATTGGAAATTTTGGATTAAAGTTGCTGTATTTTAAAGGAAAAATAGCAACTTTTTGAAAATAAACAAATATTGTATTCCTAATTATATTATACCTGAAAGGAAACGTAGCTTTATCTAAAAAAATATTACAAGTTTTAACACTATTAGCTGTAGAATGCTTATTTTTTCAATACACACACACCAGGGCCGATCCTACCAGATATACCGCACGTGCACCGTACCCGGGCAGATGCAGGCTGATCATAATTATATTATTAAAGCAAAGGGCTTTCGAATTTCCCAAAATAAAACTAATAATAATTTGGAAAAAGGGGCTGGATTTAAAAAAGTTATTGAAAAATCAAAATAAGTGCCGATTTATCAATAGCATAGCATAATTTAACACAATGTGTTGCTCCATGGCCCATTAATGTCTACTCTTTACCCTAGCGTTTCTCAAACTGTGGGGGCGCCCCCTAGGATCGCGTAATCACTCTGCGAGGAGGACGCGAGCATGTTGAAAAGTCGAAAATAAAAGGTTATTTAAAAGAATTATTAATTTAGTGAAAGTAAACAATCAAAATACATTTTGACATGATAAAAAATTAACATTTACACTAATATAATACATTTATAAATGTATCAGTACTGCACAAAGTATAATTATTACTAGTAACCACATGGGCTTGTAATATATGAAACTATGAACAAAAATTAACACTTATCTTGATAATTTGTACGTTTCATAAATAATCCCTTTACTGCCGATTAAAAGTTACGTTATTCGCTCCCCAATGCTTCCAATTTCCACGTAGGCTCGTGTATGTGATGTATTGCGGGTGTGGGGGGATGATTGAATAAGGAATTGCTTCGCTAACATTTTCAAGGTCCATTTATTGCATTCCATAGCCTTCGGAAAAGTTTTATGGACAGCAGTGTCCAGTAAGTATCATACTTCGGAAAGACGTATGTATACACCCGGGGCATTAAACACACTGGTTGAGAGAGACGTATATATACGCCCCGGGCGTGAAACACACCTGTTTAGAGATACATTAATATACGCCATTGGCTCTTAAGAGGTAAAGTGTTAGTTAAGTGTAAGTTACTTTAGCGCCAAAGTATAGTATTTTTGAATTCAATGTATTGTTATTTGTTTGGAGGGGGGGCGATGAAAATTATGATTGGATATTGGGTCGCAAGTATTACAAGTTTGAGAAGCACTGCTTTACCCACATTCTTCATTTGATAGAAAAATTCTTTGTAGATCAAGCAATGCCACAATAGAAAAGTTTTCTGGCTTATCAACGGTATTGTAATTCGATCCTTAACAAAGGCGTCTCAAAAATGTTTTTTGCGGAAGTTGCTTTACAAAAATAACTAATATGGTTAATATTACCAAAGACAATGCTTCTCAAACTTTCAATATTTGCGACCCAATTTTCAATCATAATTTCATCTTGTGCCCCCCCCCCCCTCATACAATAACTATGTGTTGTTCAATAAATAATAATGTACTTACTTCTACACTAAAGTTACCATACGACTGTAATTATAAACCATACAAATTTTCAAGTTAAGTATTAAGTGTTGTACATAATTTTGTGTATGACTAGCTCATGGGAGTCACAAAATGGCGGTACTTTGAGCAGTACGGTAATATATTTTTTTATTTTGTAGATTATATGAATATGACAAAGTATTTCATTTTTTATTGTCATAATGTATTTTGTTTTGATACCTTTCAGCAAATTGACAATTATTTTAAATCTTTAAAATTTCGGCTTTTCGATACATTCATTCTCCCTACGTAGGGTTATTACGCCCCCTTAGAGGGGCGTGGCCCACAGCTTCAGAAAAGCTGCCCTAGTGTATCGATCCTGGTACACACACACACACCACACAAACTTTAATTTCAAGAAATATACTTCGACAGTGATCTCTCAAGCACCTCTCCACCTTTTTTCTACATTTAGATATAATGAGGAAAATCATAGTCACATGTTCCAGAGAAAATAAATGTAAGATATATTTAGAGATTACTTAAGTGTTCCTTTGAATTTTTCCATCAATAAGTAAAGCACATGTAATCTATTAAGATATTCTTTAATATGGAATCGTGAATAAATCTGCCGAAATTTCAAGTTTTAATCCTTTTAAAGTAGAATCACTGTCAAAATGTTTTAAACCTTTATTGGGAAAGAATGAAAGAAGACGCGTTTTGAAATCGGGTATTTGTGGTTATGGTTTAGATAAAAAAAACATGTAATATTAATATAAGTAAATGTTAAGCTATAGCATATATAGTTATATATTTATTTATGCAAATGTTTGTGTGTGTCAGACATTTGGCCTCTAAGCCATTAGTCTCTCGATATAGCTTCTCAATACTCGAGAACAACAGAATTATAAATGTATAATAGTGCAGTACATTCGTCAATATGGTCATGACTCGCCAGAGTTGCAAAGACTACATACTGAGAAGCGTTCTTTAGTCGAATTTTAACAAGATGGGCATTGAAAAAAAAAGCAATCGTGCCTATTTAAAAGATAATATAACGCCACGGCAACAGGAAGTGGAAAATCTAGAATAACTTGCTTTGAATTAGTGAGGCACTACTAGGCCTTTTCCCTAACTTCATTTGATAGGTAGAAGGCACCCCCCCCATAAAATCTAATTTAATTAAACGTTTTGTAGAATTAAAATCATATGACGATTTATTAGTGGTTTCTAGAACAGTCGATCCTTCTCTTTGCCAGGATATCAGTTTTTTCATTTTCCTCGATGCCACAATGAGCAGGAATCCACTGCAAATCAATTGAGTCAGTCAAAGTGTATTGTGAATCTTTCTAGATTCATAAATTAGTTCAGAAGTAAAAACATTATATTTGGGTGGTTGAGTGAGTGAATATTAACTTCGCACTCTTCAGCTACTCAAGGGGTTTTGGTGACGGACCTCGTAATTTTGAACCATGGTCAAGTGACGAGGACGACACATGAGCTGGCACCCTACCCTTTCCTAACTTCCACACCAATGGGAGGACGTTTGCGTCTGATACATATAGCGTGCATCGGCCCCTTCTACATGGCGGGCGCTTAGGGATTCTAGGCTCAAACTCATGACACGCCTGCCACGAGACCGTTACCTTGACCACAAGGCTACCGCGGCCTAAACTTTTTGTTGGAAGCAGTCTGCAAATCGGGTTTGCTATCAGACAAAATAATAGCCTGAAAAAAAGTATCCATTCACGTGCTTTATTTATTCAGAGCAATAAATATAGCTTTTCGACTAAACCATCATAATTGTTACTATCTCTTCCCTCTGCCTTATATATGTTACATATATATTATACTTCTGAATATATGATACTGAACATATTCTAGAATATTCATACTCTAAATATGAATATTCTAGATATACGCTATACTTCTATTTCCCTCTGCTTTATTTATGTATAATGTCCTTAGATATGTATTATACTTCTGAAAAAGCATAAATCATAAAGTTATTTCTATAATTAATTGAATAAATTTTCTTTCAGATTTTATTTACGTGAAATAAAGCTGTTACATTTTTTTATAATTTAATCTTGGATTTTATTTAATTTAATCCAATTATTCCAATAAGCAACATTGCTTTTTGTTTTATTTCATGAAAACATAGTAAGTAAACTTTAACATTTACTGAGTAAAGCACTTGAATATAATATGCAAGTAACGAAAATACTTAGAATAAGTATATGATGCCGTGCAAAAGCTTACCAAACCTTGCATAAATCCATCTTTTTCAAGAAAGTGAATGATCATTTCAGTCAAAATATGTCGTGACATCTTTTTTTGAACAAGTATTCTTTTTCGGTGAAGTTATATTATGCTGTCACATTTTCCGAAATATTGCATTTGTCATCCTACTTAAAATTCTGTGACATAAGTCATTCAGACACTTTAACATCTGAAATTTTTGAAAATCATTTTTGAAACTTTTTGAGATAAGCGAACTTTTAAAAAAGAAATTTAAAAATGTAAAATTGACGAGCTTTTGCATAAAAACTAATGTTTATATAAATGTATAGTATTCTTACTAATTAGATTAAATAATTTTTTACAAGATTCCAGGTTAGGTTCAAAAACACTAATAGGATGACAGAAAATTTCAAAAGGGATTAGTTAGCAAAAAATATATTAAACCAATTTTTATTAAATCGTTATCTATTAAAAGCACAAATGCTGTAAAATAATTTTTTTTTAAATGTGTACTTAATTGTATATTTTAATTAAAACTTTTATGTGAAAATTTGCTAATCAATGTGTTCTTGTTCTTCAACAGTGATTATAAATAAATGTTTGACTTTTAATAGTTTTTGCATGCATCGTTCAAGTTTCGATTATTTGTTTATCATAGTTCAGAATATTTTTACTTTCCAGTAACTTTAAATTTGAATTAGAGCTTTAAAGCTTTTATTCCATGCTTTTTTAACCCGGAGGCGTTCAAGCGGGACACAGAGTCACTCCAAGCTCACGAAATCTTTAATTTTGGGAAAACTCTTTATTTGTCACAAATGACCTTAACAGTATCCTCTTATACGACTGTCCTCACGTAAACTAAAATGTATTTGCCACATATCTCACTCTTTTTTGGGAACGACAAACATTTTCTCACAATCTCGAGGTACTTGGGGTGACTCAGTTCCCCATGTGACCACTTTTGTTCTAAAATATTTTCTATGAAAAGGCAACATTTTTCCCAAGTGAAAGCATTAGCGGTTTTGATTGCTGATTTGCGTGGCTCATTATGGTTTATAAAGATAAATGTACAGAGTATATATATATATATAAAGAAAGAAATGGGCGTCTGTGTGATCTTTATTGCATGAGGTTGAAACTGATAAGGCAATTGAAGAATCTGATGAAATAATGGATATTTATCCTGATAGCCAAAGTAAATTTGAGAAAATTGATGAACATGAAACGTTTGAGTTGAAAGAAAAGTTCTCAAATGCTACCTAAAAAGCCCATCAAGAAAGATATGAAGCCACAAGTCTACGCAAGATACACTAAGCTTTGTCAAAAAGACCCAAGCGAGAACATTTCCACATTCTATTCGTCGATCATCAAAGGGCAGTAAAATTACAATAACTTGAAAAAAATATGACAGTTTTGCCTGCAAATATTATTCCTTTAATTTTAACGAAAAATATATGTTATCTGTGTCATTTTTTAAGGTCACGCACATTTGAAACATGTTAGTTCAGTTTTATTGGTTTTTTTCCTCAAATTATGAAAGAAAAATTAAAAATTCCATAAAAGTATAGGTAAGTATACTTTCTCATAATTACATTATTCACTGGAATTAACGTTTTTTTTTTTGTCTGTACAGTAAAAAAAAGTCCCTATAAAAGATGGATTGGGGTGACTCAATTACCCCGCTTGACCATTAACATTAGTATCGAGGGCTTGCCTGTTCCCGGGTAAATTTTACTATATTACTCGAAAAGTTTAAAATATTGCAGAAAATAATATATAAGTTGTATTATTTCAAACATATTTTTAAATTTTATGAGCTTAGTTAGATTATTTGAGTTGAATTAGTATGGACTTTAATTTTAGATTTAAGATGGGTCTGAAATGTATTTAGTTCCATTATATCTTATGACAATCTATATTTTTCAATATTTTAGTATCATAACAAATAGCTTATTCCTTTTTCCTATGACTTCAAATCCTTTTTCCCTGATTTCCTATTCCTTCTATTTCTATGATAATACTTTTTTATGATTCTGGCGAAATAATTCTATTTTTCTATTACTTTTGAATAAAGATTTTTCTTCCCATGATTCTTACGTTTGATTTTATCTTCCCATATATCTCTGTGATTTCCTTTAACTTTTGAAAAGTGATTCCTTTGAATAATGATTCGACTTGTATATAATTCTGAATAATGGCTCAAATTTCTTATTTACTTTGAATAGTGACTCGATCTTCCTACAACTCCTAAGAAATTACTCCATTTCTCTATGTCTATGGATTATTATTATTTTTGTTTTTGAGTAATTATTCTTATTTCCATATGACTTATAAAGAGATTCCTGTTTTCATGGCTCTTGCAAGTGCTTCTGTTACTGCAATTATATAATTAGTATTGTGACGGATCTATTCACGACATTGTTCCTACTAATCCTCTTGGGGAAACTTTGGGTCTAGCATTCACATTAATTCACAGCCTTTCAAGAAGAAACCGTGAAATTTAAATTAGTTTTACTATATGAAATCTAAATTTTGTAGATGTAAGGTAGAAGGAGCCGGGGAGCTGTTACGTAAGTGTGAATATTGGAATATTTCCTTCACGAACATAACGCGAGTTAAGGAAGTAATTGCTAAGAGATTTAATTATTAGATTGAGGACCTAAGATAGTTGAAATTGGAATTAGTTATCGGTTCATTAGCGCTTGTTCTCCTTATCTAGTTCACGTAGTCAGGTTTACTTAGAGTTAGTTATTGAGATCAGAAAACGCTTTATATATCACTTCTAGGTTTCCTTTTGTAGTTTCACTTGGGATTGTTTAAGGTATCCGACTGGTTGCGACAACTTTTTTTTAAAAAAAGGAGATATGGGGATTCTTTTGTTATTTTTAGATATGTTTAGTGCATTTTAAGAAAAATGTGCTAAAATTAAGAAGAGGAAAAGAAATTATTATTACTAAAATGGAAAAAAATAGGTAAAAATTGACAAAAAATAGCATAAACGCGGCCCATTCTGCACCAAAGGTTTATAAACAAATTTTCAATTTTTTCAATATAATGTGTTGCTATATTATACAATTTTGAAGTGACCTTCAGGATGAGAGATATTTTTTTCTTTTTTACAAGAACTAGAGCACTTATCTCGGTTACTATATGAAAATGCTTAAAAAGACAGTGATTATATTCACATAAGGGACTGTAAATTTTGTAATAAAACAGTGATTGATAAATCTGAAGTTTAAAACAATTCTACTATTATACAGAACTTACAGAAAAAATTTCAGTTAATTATGTTCAAAACGTTTTTAGCAATCGCTGACCCCGTTTGATTATTTTTAAAAAATCACATTTCGAGTAAAACACGTTTTAACACATCTTGATTAAAGTAAAGGCATCTGCTTTTACTAAAACACTTGTAGTTTTTGTTCTAGTAAACGGAAAATGATAAACTTGGTATTTTTATAAAGCTAATAAGATGGCCCATAAAATAAAATCATAAAAAAGTTTGTCAATTTTTGGCAAAATTCACAGTTTTAGGGGAGTAGGATACCTTAAGTATGTGAAGATAAATAAAACTAATTGTTATTATGGAAGTTGTTGGTGATGCTATGTCCCCCCCACACACACCTTTAGCCATGCAGGACGGAGAGAGAGGGGTGCCGATTAGGCCGAGACCCTCACAGTATATTTGACATTTAATTATATCTATCTATTTTTCTTAAACAACAATTCTGCCCAAGTAAAGTTTAATTCTTAATATTTAATTGTATTGATATCCCTCTGCTATGACTGTGATAACCTAGTGGCCATGGACTCGCAGTTTGTGTGTTATGTGTTCGAGCCATAAAGCCACTAAAGACACGCCGTTTAGTGGGTGGATGCACGTTAAATTTATCGCGACTCAGACCTCACGCTAGTGTGATGTCAAAAGTAGCAGAGTGAAGGGCCAGCTCAAGTGTCATGCATATCACTAGACAATGGTTCAAAATTATGAGGTCTAGCACCATGTTGTGCTTTATAATGCTCCGTTAAAAACATTCATACATATCTCCCCCCCCGCCACCCTGATTCATCCATTCATTAGTCAGCGAATGCGAACCTTATAGTTTTAAAACGCCGGGTCGATATTTGGGATAACAAACCTTGGATTTTTGTATAAATATAGACCAATACAGGTAACATTTATGGCCACACAAGATTTCAGGTGCCAAAGCTTCAACAATATATATTAAAATATACGTTTGTATATATGACCTCGCTTCACTCCAACACCGTTCAACCCTACCTTCAAACGCTTGAAATCATCCCTAGGGGGAATTTCAAGCGTTTTAAGGCTACCTACATACACAATGACCTTTGTCTACGGCCTCTAGTTGACAGAAGAGACAGATTGTTTCTCTCTCTCAAATACTCAAGCATATCAATAACGACAGTATCCGAGTTGAGTTTAACAAAACTAATTCAGAAATTAAACGTCTGTATGCAGCAAAAAAGCGAGCATCATGGCACGAGATCTGCGGTAAAATTGATGCTAGAACAAATAACTCCAGATTATGAGCTATTGCCAAATCTCTGAGTAGAGACAGACCTCAAGGAGAGGTCTGCAACACCATTTTGTGATCTACTCCAGAACTAAAGAATTAATATTTAGAACCTGGGTTGTCCCTCCTGTACACCCATAGCATTTTCAAAGACATCCTGGATCCGCCATATCATTCAAGGGTTCCAAATCATATCAGACGGCATTCTCGCGATTTTCGACTGGTCACCTGAGGTGCATGAATTTTGAAGGTGGCAAAAGAAGCTTCCCAGTTTGCACCAAATGTGGGATCAGTCCTTTTTCTTCTCAGCGCATTCTGCAATGTGTAAGGTTTTCATGTGAGGAGGCTGTTGCTTCACTCCTGCTGTTCTTAGACTTTGTGAAGATTTATGGACTCATGGATCTGGTCTAGTTGTACTAGACCAGATGGAGATTAGTCCCACCAATCACTATAAAAATAGCATATATGTATTTTTTGTGGAGAAAAGTTTTTTGCTATCCTTTTTATTGCTGCTCTCCACCAGGTGGCACTACAGTACATCAACTTGTGCACCATTCAATAAATTGCCAAATTGCCAACATGGTCGTTAAAAATGATGCCAACTTGGCTCTATTAGAAAATGGAAACATTTTGTTACGTTTACGTTGAATCGCCATTATAATGTAAAGAACGGCGTTGCTTGCGAATATTATAATTTTAACATAAAATAAAAACAACAGTAAGTAATATTAACGTATTGCACATCCAGATATAAATTATTTACACTATTTTAAGAGTTCATTACACTAAATTTTTAACATTGCGTTACTTTTGCTGAGAAGAAATCAGCTCAGGAGGGTGTTTTTAAAAACCAACCCACAAGAGAGTTACGAGGACTTATAATTTAAAAGAAAATATCCTTTTTATCAGCTATTCATCTACAGACTTAAGATTTAACAAATATAGTTTTTCTTTCAGCTGAGATATGCAAAATGCTTTTTTTTTGTTGCTTTTATCTAATTTGCAATTCACGTAAAATTAACATTTTTATCCATCAGTCTATATGGTTTAATTTTTCAATTCACCCATACGATGGATGGGTATACCAACTAGTTATATATATATATATATATATATA